>JAAMXY010001573.1:0-21874 GCA_019677205.1 Pinguiococcus pyrenoidosus
GGGTTTGATTACGAATAGGACGCACCGCTTCGGAGCAAGTGGTTCGGTGATGGGCAAATTCTGATTTATATTGAAATATTTCATCTTTGAATCTCCTCTTTCGCGAGTCTTGATTGGTAACTCATATGTATTTTAAAATTTTCAATACTATCAACGGCCACCCTGGCCAATCCTTGCCTGACCGTTTCTTGCGAAATTGGCTCGAGGAGCGCCACGCCCATATTTCCCGATGCCAAAGCTCAATAGCGAGAGGCCTAGATTTCTGTCAAGTTTCTTCGCGCGTCCCTAAGGCAGCTGTATCACGGCTTCAACACGCCCCGAAATCCGAGCACGTCCGCCGCGAAAGCCGGCGCCGCGCGCGTCCGCAGCCGTCGCCTGTTTCTCAGTTTCTCATTTCGTCGCTCCTCTTTACGCATCGATTCAGCGCCAGGACGTGGGAGAGCTCTGCATGGTGTTCGGAGCCGGGCTCTCTCTGAAAGCGCCTTCGCTTTGAAAAGCTGAAGATCGGTCTCTCGTCCTCGTTCGAATCCGTCCGCGGCTGACGCTCAGGCGCTCTCATTGCTTCAGATATGAGCTTGAACATTCACAGGGAGCTTCGCACGCTCATCACGCGCAGGGATAATCGGTTCTGCGCGGACTGCACCGTGGCGCTCACGGCGCCCAAGACCATCTTCGTTTCTATGAGGTTCTCGGCCTTCGTGTGCCTCGAGTGCGCGGGAGTCCACCGCTCGTTCGGCACGCACATCACGCGCGTGCGCTCGGTGGTGCTGGACAAGTGGACCGATGAGGACATCGAGGCCGTGAAAGGGGGCAACCAGATGTGCAACAACGTGTATGAACACTACGTCCCCAGGACTTGGATCGACCTGAAGCCGCAGCCCGGAGCGGATCGAGACCACCGGCGCCAGTGGATCGAGAACAAGTACGTGGCGAGGCTCTTCATCCTGCCGAATCTCGTGGAAGCGGACGAGCGGTCGGGAGGTCGGCATGCGCGTGGCGGAGATTCGCTGAAGCTGCCGATCCGGCTCGTGGACTGCTTCGTTGTTGTGGCGCCGGGCGACCTCAAGCTCGATCCCCGGCAGGCGTCGCTGGTCGATGCCCCGCCTGAGTCGATCAGGTTCCAGCCGAGGATAGCGGACTGCTATCCATCCATGCAAGATGAGCCGGGCCGGGCCCCGCCGGAGCACCTGGCCCAGTTCGTCACGCCGGGACCGTGCACGCTGTTGCGCCGCGAGAAACCCCCCACCGCTTTTTCCTTCGTCCTCACCGCGGTGACGAGCGTAAAGCAGCACGGCGTGGCGCTCGTCATCTGGGAAGAGAAGGAGGTGCAGGATCTTGCGCCTTGGTTCGAGAAAGTACCGCCCGAAGAACGGCCCCGCTGGCTGACGTCGGCGGCGTCACAGGACTACGTCAACATCGTGTTCGTGCCGAAGACGCTCGTTTTGCTGTCGCACTATCCGTTCTACGGCGTTTTTCAGCAGTTCCTCACAGAGCTCTACCGCGTTAGCTTGAGTACTTCGCCGCTTCCGATTGAGCGATACATCGCGAGCTTCGTGTCGGAGACGCCCCTGCCTCCGCAGGGACAAGTCACTGTGCAGTATCCGCTTCCAGACCGCACGCTGCTCATTGCGAGGCCGCCGAAGAATCGACTGCCGATGGCGAACTTCAGCTACCGCGCGCTGTTCGCATGCCTGAGCCTGGAAAATGCGTTGGCCGTCTTCGGAAGCTTGCTGCTGGAGAACCGGGTCGCCGTCTTCAGCCGATACGTGAGCATCTTGACCCCCGTGACGGAGGCCCTGCTGTCTCTCCTCTTCCCCTTTGACTGGCAGGGGGCCTTCATCCCTGTGATTCCCCAGGCGATGGTCGACATGCTGGAAGCGCCCGTGCCGTTCCTGCTTGGCTGCCATCGCAAGTTCCTCGATGAGACGCCGCAGCGGAGGTGGCCCGAGGGCGTCGTCATGGTCGACTTGGACAGGGACGAGGTGCACCTGGGCCTCGATGAGGAGTCGAGGACGCCCCGCAGCTCGCCCGCGCTGCCGACGAAGGAAGCTCGCAAGCTGAAGGAAGCGCTTCGAGAGCACGCCAGCCCGGCCTACGGCCTGATTGAACGGAGGCGCAGGCAGCATCTCGCGGAGGCGGCGTCCCGCAGGACATCTCAGCAAGGGCCTCGGAGGGCTTCGATAGTCGGTGGTGCCGTCGACGAAGTGGAGAATGATGACGACGACTACCTCGGGCCTGATGCGGCGTTTCCGGACCACGGCATCATGCCCATCATCAATTGGTCGCACGATCAGGGGATGAGCTCCTCGAACACCTATCAGTCCAATGCGCAAGGGCAGCAGAAGACGGGGCTCCTTGAAGGGCCGGGCTGGTCTGGCGCGCACATCCTTGACGCCGATGGAAACGAGGATCCCAGCAAGACCGGCGGTGACGGATTCAGCGCCGAGGGAATCCGCGCAGCGTTCTTGAGATTCTTTGTGTCGACGTTCCGCGAGTACTCGAGATTCGTGCGTCCCGCAGAACAGACCAAAATCTCGAAGAGCTACGAAGTGCCGCGGCTTTTTGACGAAGCCGGATTCCTGCAGGCGTCTCACCACCTCTCCCACGACAGTCATGGCTTCCTCACGACTCTGCTGCAAAGCCAGATGTTCGAGCGCTTCCTGGAGGAGAGAAGCTTCCAGCCGGATCGGCCCGAGATCCGTTTCTTTGATGAGTCGATCTTGCAGAAGCGCAACCGCAGCGTGCAGACAAGGACAAAGCACGCAACGCCGTTCCTCGACGACACGGAGAACGACTTTCGAGAAATATTCATGTGTCAGCCACCGTCTCCGTACGGTCTGTCGGCGAACTCGGAGTACGTGTACCTTCATGGCTTCCCAACGATGGAGGCCGCCAACTTCGGTGTCATCCGGCCGCCGCGCAGGCTCTTCAAGATTCCCGAGCAGCTCCGTCGCAAGAGGATTAACGCGAGGCAAGGGGGAAAGAACGGTCTGAGCTTCGAGCAAATCGTGGAGAAGTCCTACAAGAATGCAAGCAAGCGTGGACGTGCTCGGTCTGGCCGCAGCGCCGCGGAAAGAGCGACGTCCGCTGATTCGCGCCCTGAGGTCGACGAAGACGAGAAATCGAATCTGGCGCCTGGCATCAACGTGGACGCCCTCCTGGCTTCCGTCGTGGCATTGCAGTCCTTGATGCGCATGCAGGTGGCGAAGAAGAGAATAGAGAGAATGCACGCGGCAGCGCGGACCGTTCAGGCCCACTTTCGGGCCTGGAAAGCTGGCGAGCGAGCTCGCGTCAACTGGGCGCAGCTGCAGGAGGTGGTTCTGCTTATCCAGCGCAGTATTCGCGGACGCCTAGCTCGCGATGCCGCGCGCCGGCGGCGGGAGGCCGCTCGCACCGTCCAGTCCTTCATGAGAATGCACTGCCGTCGAAAGCAGTTCTGGCGGCTGCGAGATGCGGCGACGCTTGTCCAGGCTGTCGAGCGGATGCGTCGGTCTGTGCGGGCATACCGGACGATCCGCACCCTGGTCGTGCGAATGCAGGCGGCTTTCAGGGGTTTCGTGCAGCGCAAGGAGTCCCTCAAGGAACGCAAGTTCCTGCTGACCACGATGCGCAGTTTGCTCTACAGGCTCTGGAACCTAGCGCACACGCCTCTTCGTGATCGGTCGAAATTCTGGCTGCTTTTCCAGGGGCATTCGATGCTGTGCCTGGCTCTCCATCACCAAGAACTTGAGCGCGTGGCACGACTTCTGGGTATCTTGGACCCGTCGCACCTTCGTAGTCCGCACTTCAGCTACCGGAGGCAGTTCGACGAAGTCGAGCGGTGGCTCCAGAACCCGGCTCCTGGAGCCACACATCGTACGCGGCCTCACGGCGGCGACGGGAGTGACAAGCAGTCTAGCGTCGTCGTTGGGGAGAATGTGAAAGACGAAAGCGCTACCTCTGCGAGGGATGAGAAGGAGGAAGGGAGGGAGCAGCCCGGCGCGGCGGATACCGCAGCCGGGGATGCCGCCAGGCTCCGCCTTCTCGAGGTGGCCAGAACCAACGAATTGCAGGAACGTCGAGATCTGTATCTCAGGCTCAAGAAAAGCTCTACGGACGAGATCAAGTCCAGCTTCTTCAAGATGTTCAAGCTTGAGTCTGAGAAGAAGCGAAAGCGTACGCTTGCGCAGATCGTTTGGTCTGACGACGACAGGTAATCAAGAAAGGACCCCAGCAGAAATGCTCTGCGTTCATCTAAAGCGAAGCAATCCAAACAGAGCTGGCTTAGCGCGAGCAGATGCCAGTGCGGAAGTCGTCGTGGCAACCTTTGATGCCGATATGAGGTAGGACACGTCCACGGAGACCTCGTGCCAAGCTCCAGCTACATCTGACGAGGACCTTGTTGGAAACACAGGACTCGCGACTGGGTCGAGGAACTTCGGGCGCAAAGAATCCGCTACGATGTGTTAACGACGGTGCAGGCATGTCTCCTGACGATCCAAGAGCATCGTCAGGTCACGAGGACCCTAGTCTCGTTGGGCCGGTAGGGATGAAGCGACTTGCATGGGGCTCTGCGTGCTTACTCTAAGCAATTCGTTGCCTTACGTTTCGAGAAGGGATGCTCGGAGTTCTGCGAAGTATCCGCTCAAGCCGCTTCAGGGGTGCCACAAGGAGGCCCTCTCCGCACTGGGCTTTTAGCCATGACGGCATCGTTGTGCCGCGGCAGTCGAGAATTTCAATCGCGACAGCGTGCTGTTCACCCGTTTGCAAGAGCTTTGATGCGAAGCGCGATGTGAGTTGACGCTGCTTGCGATTCTGGGGGGGTGCCAAGAAGGATGCCACTCGCTACGCCCGTGTGGTGATTGCGGCCATGGTGCGAGGACTTCATCACAGGCGACGGACGCAGTGAAGAGCGGAGAGACAAAAGAAGCCCATTTCCAATAATGCTTTTAGAGGTGCTGTGCATTTACAGCGTCCTTGTATCTTTCATAGAAGTCACTGTTGAGAAAGTTCTGGAAGGCGTCCTGCTCCATCAGCTTGAGCACGTCGGCCTGCGCTTCGGCGAAGAGCGTTTTCGAGGGATTCACCAGATTGCGGAGGATCTTCTCCTTTTGCTCCCCGCTGATGTTCACCTGCTGGCGCGCGCCGTCGACGATATACTTGGAGCAGATCTTTCTAGCCTTCAATTGCATGTAGTCCTTGCCCGGGATGTGCGGAAAGTCCTGCGCTTCGAGCCAGAACAGGATGTTCTCGTCGCAGTGCTGATGGACACTGAACTCCTTAAAGTACGTGCAGCCCGTGGACGTCGCCAAGAGATCCCTCAGGCTTGTCACCGGAGCCGCCTGTGTTCTCGCCGGGTCACCTACCGACCCGAGGGAGAAGGACGTCACCGGGACGGGCTCCGCTCGTCGCTTGGGCAGCTTGTCACAGATCTCCACGAAGGCTGCAGTCTTGGCGAACTTGGGATACATCACTCGGTCCAGGAACTCGTAGATCTCCCTCTGCACCTCCTGGAAGGTCTGCGGAGAGGCGTTCTCGAGATGGGCCTCCACCGCCTCCAGCGCGCCCTTGGATATCTGTATCTTGGACACCGCCTTCTCGCTGAGGTACTTGCGAAATAGCTTCCGCGCTCGGGTCTGAAGGAAGTGGTTGGTGGGCAGCCTCTTGTAGTCCTCCACCTCCAGGTAGAAGAGCAGGGCCGGGCTGCAGAACTCGCCGTCCAGGAAGTTCTTGAAGGCGTTGGCGGTCTCATGGTGGCTGAGCAGCTCGATGAGCGGCACGGTAGGCGCCGCGTGATGCTTCTGGCTGCTGACGGACGACGACTTGCTCTTGTCGAGGCTTCGCAGGTCGCTGGAAGCGGACCCTCCCACCGCGGCGCTGCGGTACTCCTTGGATCTGCGGAAGGCCGGGAAGTCGTCGCAGAGCAGCCTCTCGAAGATCCAGTCCTGGGTCTGGTCGAACATGCGCTGGTCGCAGAGGTCGATGCGCGTAAGCACCTGCAGGCGGAGGTCTGCGGGGATGGACAGCTCCAGGCGCGCACCACGCTTCACGAACTTGTCGAAGATCTTCAGCGCGTGGCTCTTGATGTACGCAGTCTTGGTGGGCGGTATGCTCTGGAAGTTCTGCACGTCCAGCCAGAACAGAATGAACTTCTCCAGGCCTCGCGAGCTCAGGAAGCGCTTGAACACCTTGAGGCTCACCGCGTGCTCCCGATTCAGGAGCGCCTTGAGCTCTGCGTCAAGGTCACTGTAGTCGGACACGGACGAGACGCGGCCGCTGGGCACTGTGGCGTTGGAGCTCTTGGCCTTGCGCACGGCGTCTTCCGTCGGGGAGGCCAGGAAGTTGATGGGCGACCTGGTGGACGATCTGGCCGACCAAGCCTCCTGTCTCTTTCTGGACGCCAAGTACTCCATGTGCTCGGGGCTGCGCAGGAAGTGGGGAAAGGCGTCCATGAGCATACGCCCGAACACCAGGCTTTGCGCGTCCTGGAAGAGACCGGGCCGAATCTCCGGCGAGTTGTTCAGCTCCTGCGACAGCTTGCTGCTTATGTCGTTCGACAGGTGGATGCTCGCCGGCGCGCCGATGCGCAAGTAGTGCTCGTAGATCTTGTGTGCGCGCATGTGGAAGTAGTGCATGCGGCTCTCGGACAGGTCCTCCTCGTCCGCATCCAGCACGGACTCGAACATGAGACGGAAGTCCAACGTGTCCCAGTAGAACAGAAGCAGGCTCTCGTCCCCGCGCTGCGCCAAGAAACTCCGCCATTGCTGCGCGTGCGGCACATTGTTCAGCACTTCCTGCAGGCGCGAGGCCTGCTGCAGCAGGTTCTTGGCCAGGAAGCGGGTCTTCTTGATGTGTGAGTGCGACTTGTGCTGCAGCGCGGCGTGCAGGCCGTCCTTGGTCTTGCATTCGCGGAAGTGCGGGAACACCTCCACCTGGAGGAAGTCGAAGGCCTCCTGCTTCACGCTCTCGAAGACGGCGGCCTCTGCGTCGCTTCCGCGGGCACCGAACACCGTGTGCTTGACCTCGTCCACCAGGATGGATGAGATGGGCACGCGCAGCGTGGCGCCGATCATGAAGTAGCGCTCCACGGTCTTCTCCGCCAGCATGCTGCGCACAACGGGGCGCTGGCACAGGATGAGCTCGGACGCGTCGAAGTACAGCTGCAGGAAGTTGCGGGCCACCTTGGGTGCACTGAGCTGTGACTGACCGCTGGAGATGAAGCGGTCCAACTTGACAGACAGATCCGGGTCAGCCAAGACGTCGTCCAAGCGGATGCTGTCGAGCGCCGGGAGCGCCGCCGTGGAGCTGGGCTCCTGCAGCTTCACCACGTTGGCCACGGTGTCCTTGACGATGTTCCGCTCAGTTCGCACGCGAAGCGCACTGCGCCGCGTCAAAGTGCGCCGGGTGGAGGCGGACATGTCCTCAGAGACCGAGATGCGATCGTTCTCGTTGAGGCTCGGAGACACCCGTAGTTTGGAGCTGGGTGGCACTCGTTTCCGCCGTCGTGCTCTCCACTTTTCGCACGCGCACCAGCAATGCATGCCTGGTTTGGCCCGTGCCCGCGCGCTCAGCAGCCTCCACCCATCCAGGAGCTCCGCCGCACGACACGCACGCACGCCGCCTCGCAAGCCATCTCTTCATGCGCCAGCGGGGCGCGCCCAAGAGCCCTGCGTTCCCACGGGGTTTTGGACTTGGACTTGGCACTTGGGGCCTCTGGAACCTCGCGCCTTCGCTTTGGAGGGACAGGGAGGGCAACGACTTGGACCTTCATCTTCTCTTCTTTAACTAAAATCCACGACTTTCACTGCAAAAAGAGGCAGTGGGCGGGCGAAGGGGGGCAAAGGAAACAGAGGCCAGAGGAAACCTTTCTGAAAAACTACTGTGAAGTGATGGAACGGCGTTTGGAGCTTTTGGAGCTTTTGGAGCTTTTGGAGCTTTCGGAGCTTTTGGCGCTTCTGGAGCTTTTGGCGCTTTTGGCGCTTTTGGAGCTTTCGGAGCTTTTGGAGCTCTCGGAGCTTTTGGAGCTTCTGGAGCTTTTGGAGCTTTTGGCGCTTCTGGCGCTTTTGGAGCGTTCGGGCTTCGGAGCTTTGACTCGGAGACAACCCAAGAAGAGAAAATCCGTGAGAAGACGCATTCTGTTCCATTCCCAAAACCAGGAACACCTGGCCTGACAATCCCGACTCGGACCTCGAATCGACCAACCAAGGGGATAAAGTGCTTTATCCCCTTGGACCAACGCTCCTGGAGGGGAGGGAAGGGGAGAGACTCCCGAGCCGAGGGACACTTCTCCGCAATCTGGAATGCCCGGAACGTCCCGGAATCTGGAATGACTCTGAAGATCTTGTTTTCATCTTTACGATCGTGGGCGAAGATTTTGTTTTCAGCTTATAAAGAATCATAAGAACATCCGGGATTCGTTCTCGCTGCGCTTCGACTTGGCTGCGTGGCCATAGGTCAGCGGAAACAGGGGGCTTTGCCAGGCGTGCGCGGCTCAGTGCTCGAGAGACGATCCGCGCGCGCGATGAAATGACGACTTCCAGGAGTCTCCAGACGCTTCTGGTGGTGTGTCTGGTGCAATGGAGCCAACCCTTCATGCGCAGTGTGGCTTCGGAAGTCAGTGGGGATCCAAGACGCCGGCTGAGCCACGACAGACCTCTGTCTCCCTTCTTCTCGCAGGCCGCGGGCTCCTGGGAGACCGCCGCGCCATGTGACCGGTTGGAGATGCATCTTTGGGATGAACTGCGCGGGCCGAAGTGCGTGTTGGTGCTGGCCAAGCGAGATCCGTCGCTGCTGCCGGAGGTGGAGGAGATCGTGACGTATCTGCAGGACACTTTTGACATGACCGTCGTGGTGGAGCGGATGGTCATGGAAGCGCTTCTCAAGAGTCCGCGGATCCGGAGCATGGTGGGCCCCGAGAAACTCCGGCCTCTGCTCGTCACGGACGACCCCACTGCCGACGAAAGCAAGCTCGTCGTGATCGACGGCCTCGAGGACTCCGAGCTGCAGGAGATCGTGGAGGAGGAGCAGGAGGACATCGACGCGGTGGTCACGCTGGGCGGGGACGGGCTGGTGATGCACGCGAGCACGCTCTTCGGCTCGGGCAAGCCGGTGCCTCCGCTGCTGTGTTTCAACATGGGCTCCATGGGCTTCTTGACGCCCTTCGAGTTCCACGAGTATCGGACCATTCTCGATGCTGCCTTTCGATCCCCGGGCGTCCCGATCACGCCGCGGACGCGGCTGGACTGCAGCATCATGCGCAAAGGCGGAGTGATCGAGCATCGCCATGTTCTGAACGAGGTGGTTGTCGACCGGGGGGCCAGCCCGCACTTGAGCCAGCTGGAATGCTACGTGGACGGGGCGCACCTCACCACGGTCCAAGCTGATGGGCTCATCATCAGCACGCCAACGGGCTCCACGGCATACTCCATGTCCGCGGGCGGGAGCATGGTCCATCCAAGCGTTCCTGCGATCCTGCTTACACCGATCTGCCCGCATTCCTTGTCCTTCCGGTAAGTTCGGTCCTCGCTTGCTCCGTTTCCGCCAGGATCTTATCTTCCCCAATGCCAGGCCACTCATGCTGCCAGCGACGAGCGAGGTGCGCTGCGAAGTTCCGGAAGACAATCGATCCTCAGCGTGGGTCTCCTTCGACGGCAAGTCCCGCAAGGCCATGCAGCGGGGCGATGCGCTCGTGGTCAGCACGTCCTCCGTCATCCTGCCGACCGTGTCGCGAAGCAGTACGACCGTCGACTGGTTCTCTTCGTTGCAGAGATCCTTCTCGTTCAACTCGCGGGTGCGGCAGAAGCCGTTCTTCAACGGAGGAGACCCAGGCACTGGGGAGAGGGAAGCGATGGCGCCAGAGGAACCACGGAAATCCTTGGAAGCCGCGGAGCCCATGGAACCGGTGGAAGCGATGGATGCGCAGATGAAGACGAACAGCGAGGTGTAGAAAGCTAGGGCTCCACTTTTTGTGCAGAGAGAGCGCGCGCGCGCGAAATCCGAAGCTCCTTGCATTCTATGACTCCTCCTTCCTGCCAAAGTTCCTGTGCGAAGATACGGGGGAAGCCGGCCGTTAGTAAGAGCAGACACGCTGCGGTGTTTCCCACCAGAGGTAGATACGCAAACGTACTCGTCAATCTGCTTCGTCGCATGGATGGGTACTCCGAGGAATCTAATAGAACTAATCTTGGTCGTGTCCGCGCCGAAGTTCGCCTTGACCCACAAGCTAACGCTCGTAACGCTCTGGAACTTGACGAAGTTGAGCGCCGTGATGCTGTCCGGCTCCAGGTCCTCCGGGCTGAGCTCGAGGCTCTGCGCCGGCTCGAGGTCTTCAGCATCTTCGAAGCCTAGGGCCACCTTGTTCACAAACACGTCAACTTCTTTCGGCGCCGCTTCCGCCTCTTCCCCTGGCCCGCAGATGTTGAGCGAGTGCAGCTTCACTGGCTCCATGAACGAGAATGTGAGCAGCAGCTCCTCATCTGCATCGCTCTCCAGCACCAGGCGGTCGTCGCCCATCTTGATGTTGGCCATGGGCCGCTGTTGGTTCTCGTTCAGGCAGTAGGAGTCCGCCCACGCGATCAACTCGGTGACATCCTGGATCTCGGACGCCTTGGCCTCGGCCGCCATTCCGCAACGGGCGTCTGTACCGTGTACGCGGAACGCAGCGACAAATCTGAAATCCGGGAAGCGCGAAGTGGCGCAGCAGAGCGCGAACGAGGGGCTCCGCTGGTGTTTGCCTGCCGTTCAAACGAAGCTCTTCGATCTTGCGACGGTTTCGTTTCGGTTTCGTTTCCCGCGCTTTTCCTTCCAAAATCCCTCGTGTGATGTTCAAGAGGGCCTCCGACTCGAGTGACGCGCGCGAAGGCAGATGGAGAGGAGAAACACGCGCGTCCAGCGCTCTCAGGGGCACTTTGTTCTGCTGCTGTGCCTGTGCGTTGTGTGCGTGGCAGGTGAGCCATTCGAAGCGCATGTGGCGTCCGGCCGAGGCGGGAACTGAGGACCTGATGGAAGATGCGCCGTGCTTGCAGATACCTTGGCAACCGGGTCGCGCGCCTCTCCGGCAGTGAATCCCGTGTCGGTGCTCCAGGAGCTCGGCATCCAAGAGAGCAGCATCACTGCGCCGCCGAGAAGGCAGAATGCGCAGACGCGCGGCAGTTTCCCCGCAGTTGGCGGCTTGCGGCGGGCGCTGCTGCCCTCGGGCTTTCCCGACAGTGTCCCGCCGGAGTACTTTCAGTTCCGGTGCTGGATGGTCGCGCAGGATCTCAGCACCTTCTTCCGAGGGATCTTGACGCTGCAGAAAGTGCTGGAGGGCTTCGGGGTGGGGCGCGCGGATGTGGCGTCCGCCGCGCAAGCGCTCCGTTGGCTGGCCAGGGACGGCGTGGGGCACTTTGGCCTCTTGCTTTTTACCTCGCTGTGCAGCCAGGATTTCGGCGCCAACGTCAAGCGCTGGCGCCTCTTTGCGGATCTCACCTGCGACGTCTCTATCCTTCTCGAGATGGTCGCCTCCTTGACCCCAGGCTTGTTTCTTCCGGTACGACTTCCATGGTGCTGCGCAGACGCACAGAATCTAACAAGGGGTGTCTGCGTCTGAATCTGCGTCAACATCCGCGTCTACCTCCGCGTCTACCTCTCCGTGTGCAACAGCTGGTGTGCCTGGCGTCGCTTGGCAAGGCAATCTGCGGAGTGGCCGCCGGTGCTGCGAACGGCGCGACGGATCTGCATTTCGCCAAGAACGGCGCAGCCAACGGCGCAGTCACGGGCGCGAAGACCGACCTTTCTGAGATAATGGCAAAGAATGGCGCGCAAGAGACGGCAGTCAAGCTCGTAGGCCTCAGCTTAAGCTACTGGTTCTCCAAGTTTGCGAATCAAAGCTCGAGGTCCATCTGGGTCACGTTCTTCAGCTTGACCGCGTTCCACGTCTACGCGAACTATCGGGCCTTGCGCTGCCTCCAGCTGCGGACCTTGAACAAGTCCCGCCTCGCAGTCATCGTACCGCACTTCCTCGCGGCTCAAACGGATGCCGTCTTCTCCCCTGACGCCGACGCCCTTGGCGGGCTTCCGCAGAAGCATCTGCTGAGACCGCGCGAGGCGGCACAGATGGAATCCATCCTAGGTATCCCAGGCAAAGCCGTGAAGGGAAAAGGCCACCGTGCCCGCCTCCGGCGAATCTCCGTGGGGTCGTCCCTGTCGCGATGCCTCGACGTGGAGGAGAGGGATCCACGGCGAGAGGGCATCACGAGGGCGGCACTGGCCAAAGCCGTCGAGGAAAGGCGACGATATGCTCTTGTCCCGTCCGGTCGCCACCTGAGAAGCGTTAGCCTCCTGCTCTCTGTGCAAGCGACGGAGGAGGACAAGCTTCGCGCGATTCTTCAGGCACACGTATTCACGCGGTGCATGGACCGTCTGCCGCAGAGCGGCAACAGCAGTTCCGGCAGCAGCGGCAGCAGCAGTTCCGGCAGCAGCACCAGCAGCAGGACAGCAGTCCAGCCGCATGCGCTTGACGTGCTCGAGAGGTCCTACGCGGTGGCGCAGAGACTTTGGCCAGCTTTCCGCGAGAGCCTCGTCGAAGCTGGCTGGGAGATCGATAGCGTGCTGGTCGAAGACGCTGGGTGGCGGTGGTCGTAGAAAGCCCTGAATGGTGCCACCTGCGAGGGCGACGGCCTCCTGCCGCTCCCCCTGACGACTAGTAATTACGATGCTGTCTTCCTGGGCGGACCGCGGTACGTCAGGACGGGCCAGAGATATCCAAAGCGCGTGTCAAGTTCAGTTTGGATCTCGGATGGACTGTAGCCCGCTCTAGGAGGCAGCCACCAGTGAGATGTTGCAGCACTCAGAGAAGCACGTTGTATTCCTGCGCACCTGAGCCATCCCCGAATTGCACGGAACAGGTCGTCATAGATCACCGCACTACAGATGCTCTCAATGTGATACCCAGACGCGTCCTCTATGCCAGCAACGATGTCCGTGCCCTCGATACCATCTTTGCAGATCCGCGACGTCAGTCGGTGCCGCCCGGGAATGGCGGGCTGCGTAGGGCACGTACCAAAGATAACGCACGTGGTCTTCAGTGACTTTGTCTTCCTGGCGGCGAGATTCTGCAACGTGGTGGTCGTTGTCGCCGTCGAGTTGTAGTACACGATTCGTGGGAAGGGCTCCAGCTGCTTGTCCTTCTCCTGCGTCATTCTCGCGATGTCCAGCTCCTCGGAAGGGGATATCACATCCACGTCCGCAATCTTGAGCACGAAATCCTGCCCAGAGATGATGATCAGTCCCCGGCGATCACGCCGTCCAACTCGATAGCTACCACATACCTTGATGGTCAGGAAGTTGTCGTCGAGGGCCGTCTCGAACACCACCTTTGGCTTGTGATCCTCTCCAAACTGCATCCAGGGATCTTCTTCCCGCGCCTCTCTCAGTCGCTTTAGCTGCGGAGCGGTGATCCTCTTGCACCAATGCACAAGAGCATCGAGGATGGGCATGGTCGAGTCCAAGACGATGTCAACATCCCCCCGATCCACAAGTCGCTCTCTCACGGTCTGCGTGTCTTCACCGCCAACGCGCAGATACTGGGACGAGTCCGTCAGTAGAACTCGCGCAGTTCGCATGGGTACGCTCGTCACGGTTCGCTCGAGCCAGGACTGTCGCGCCTGAACGTCCTTGAGTATCTGCTTCTTTGCGTGGTACTCAAAGGAGCGGAAGCCCTGCACCGCTTCGTCAATGTCGAGATCCACCTCGCTCTGCTTTGTGAACTTCGTCGTCAGATCGTCACCCGCTTCGTCAAGGGGGACCGTTGCGTCAGCTTCGACGAGGAGGATTCGCCTTCCCGTGGAAGTCCGCAAGAGCCACTCCTCGGTGACCCCCATTCCGATCCAGCTATCGCGCGATGCATACCGGTGCGCTTTGATGTGCCACCAGCAAGGGATCTGGCCCGATTTGCTTCTGCTCCGCATCGCCTCGGCAACGTGCCCCCTGTTCTCAAAGACTGGCAACACGTGCTCTCCGTAACGCCTAAGCGCGAGCATGGTGGTCTCGCTGTGCTGACCACACAGGCGGAGGACCGTTTCCCTTCCATTCAGCGTTGGCAAGATCTTCTCCTTGCCCGACAGAGTGCTCTCCCGCCATGATTCCTCCGCCTGCAGCTGATTCGAGAACGCTCGGAGCAGCTGTGTCACAACCACCACGGTCGCAAGAATCCCGCGCAGGGATGCGAGGCAGGCCAGTTCGGCGCGCTGAAGAGCGCTGGACACCACCTCGGCAACCGAAGCGTGGGTGGGGCCTGTCTCCGGCGACTGGGACCCCGACGAAGCCAGGGCAGCATCCGAAGGAGGGTCTTCCCCACGGGACGTACCACCTCCAAAGAGCCAACTCCAGCGGGACGAAGAACCCGCAGTCTTTTCGCTTGTCGATGAAGACGCCGATGGGCCGTTCGGATCCGCCGGGGAAGCAGCGTCCACAGTATCCACAATCAGTTTCGGGGCGGCCGAGTCATCCGCTGCGTGAACGGAATCGTGAAGAAGCGAAAAGTCGTACAAGGTTGTGTCCGGAGCGCCAATATGAGGGTCCTAAGGAAAGGACGAACGTTCACGAACCACCAGAGATTGACAAGGAAGGCAAATGCATACACCAGCACTCACCAACGCCTGAAGCACTACCGTGGGGTCTACGCTGTTCCACGTGAAGCTGGGCAGCAAGTTCATGAGCGCATACATGAGGGAAAAGCGAAGACCATCCCAAGCTTCGACGTGCTTCGCCAACCATAGCCGCCCTTGAGAAAGGCTGTATGTTGAGCACAAGCACCAAAGAGAGATCCCTCGAGCGCGGCCGTTTGCTCCTACCTTCCAGTCCTCCAATGACAAAGATCGCGCTGAGCCCAATCGACGCCCCGTATATGGACGACATGAGCTTCGGCTGTGCAATTGACGCGATCCTACTCCTTACGAGGGCCCGGCGGCGAAGCTTTCTGAGGAGAGTTGTGGAAGGTTTTATGGGCATCTGAGCCTCTTTATCTGCTGCACAAAGACACTGGACGCATCCTCTCCATGCGTACCGCATCACTTTGTCCACATATTTCTGCTGCGGAGCCGCGAACTCGTCTTGCGGCTTCTTTGACAGGGTCGGGAGCCGACTCTTCGACTTCGGCAGCTCTTGCCTATGGGTCAAGGTCACTTCGGCGGCGTGCAGGAAAAGGAGAGTGCTTCTGTCGCTACCTCGCAGAGAGGATCATTGCCTGCAGCGAGACATCGCGTGTCTTTCGCAGTCTTGCAAGAGCTCGTACAAGGTCTCCCCGAGGCATGACGAGGCGGAGTTCTAGAGGTGGGAGGCCTTCGGCTTTCTTCGCATACGTCAACCCGGATTGCCAGTATCTCTCGAAATACAGAGAGACCGCCAGAGCAGCGCAAGACTACGCCTTCACAGAACGCGCGGCGCAGAACGAGACTCTGTTCCGCAACTGGCGGGTCTTCTTGGTAAAATCAGCATGACCGTTTTGGATTCTGTCTATAAAATGATTATATTCTATAAATATATATTTATCCTTAAGGATAAAGTCATATTTTTCTTACCAGTTAGGAACACATACACGGAACGCATCTTCGTGATCTGCGCAGATGTCGTAGCAAGTCAAGGCAGACAACGCGACGTTCTTTGTGTTGCTCACCAGGATCTCTCTCTCACTCACATTGCACCGCAGGAGCCACGGCTGCCACCGACCAAGTATAGTCCTAGCTAGTTTCTCCACAGATTTGCTCTCGTGCGTCTTCTTCCTTCTGCCTCCTGCACCGGGCCAAATGCATACCCAGCCAGCCAGCCAGGCAGGGCGAAGCAACGCAAGCAGCAGTCAATCGGCCCGTGTTGATTGCTTGGCTTGCTCTCCCGCGCGAGTCGCTCGAGCAGCAAGCAAAGCATGAATGCGAACAGCAGAACTGACCGAAGATCTTACGCACGGCTTCCATTGCACAAGCCCCAATGGACGTCTCTTTGGGAAAACTCAGCAGTCAAGGCGCGCAACAGTGCCGCCAGCAAACAGACCGTGCGTATCCACGACCTCCCGCCGAAGCACTCCGTTCAGCTGTCTTCCTCCTGGCCACCGGCCCCTTCGCACTTTCCGGCTCAGATCAACTCCAAATAAGACTGGACAGGTCCGGATCCCAGCACGCCCTCGCTCTCACAAGAACAGTCATAGCAATGAAGCTAAGCAACGCAAGAAGCGTACATCAACAACAAAAACGACCTGTAAATGCCGCTTTATCAATTCGACAAGAGAAAAGAGGATGGACGCCTACAGCACGTCGACAGCGAAGCGAAGTCAATATAAAGACAGGAGATCATCCGGCCAAATTCGAGCCTTCCTCTTTCAATGCGATGCTAAATGCCTGTCGGGGATGTTGTTTGCTACAATAGTAGTACAGATGAATTCCAATGTTGCTTTGCTCTCCGTTCTTACGTTTTCAAACTACGCCATGTTCTTGTGCATGGCAATGATATATCATTGCCTACCAGCTTCTTGGACAAATTCCATAATCCGTAAAGCACAGTTGTCGTCTCATGTAGCAAAGACCATCTCGCAACCATCACATAAAAATGGACTCTTCTTCTCGCAGAAATGTGCCAGAAACCTTAATTTTTACTAAAAGCATGTACTTTGCAAGCTAGTAACCACTTACACAGTCGGTCACCACAGAAAAGCATCTTGTGAAACAATGTATCAAAAATCAACAAAAATGCCAACCACAGCTGCACACTCTTCCATGCTCTTTGCTATGAAGATGAAGTTTGCGAAAGACAAAGTTTTGGCTCCAAAAGACCCCCTTGAAATGCAACTTCTTTTAAAGGTCCTTCTTAGAAATGCTGCTGCTATACTTTATTAAAGTGGTTCTAACCTTGAGAATTCATTCTCCAACGCTTTAAGCCGTCCTTTGCGCCATACTTTTGCGATGAATGATGCATCATGATTGTCATCTTGGTCGCATCACATGCAAACCTGGGGATTACTTAAGCATACAGGCTATGCCCACTTAGGCCTAAAAATTCCTTGGGGAGGCTCAAAGATCTTGTCCAAGAAATTTTGAACTTTGTCTAGCCAGAATGCCGGTGTTCTATATTTTTCTCGGTAGTCTCTTTACCATTATATCACACACCGGATGATTACAGGCGTGGACCGCCGACTTCTTAAATTGTTTTTGCTCGTTTGATAATTACGTTTCGAATTCTTTCTATCATTCCGTAGAACTCTAAAGCCGATTCTCGCAATCCGCGACGCCCCAGTAGGACTTCCAAAATCGAGTGACGAATTGCAATTTCAGCAAATGTGCTACCGCAAGAACTGAGAATGGTTGCGTCATACTTGTTCTAGCTCTTCTCCATCCGAATCGTCACTCACTTCCACCGAAAAGGCTTCGTGAGGAGAGCGAGCGTTGAGAAGCACCATCCACACTTTGATCGACCGTCTCATTCCTCCTTTGGACTACTACTGCTAGCTTGAGTGCTGGTGACAGCGCCTCAACAAACGCATATCTCTCCTTGGAGGAAAAATTCGTGCTCTTTCCGTTGATGAAATCATCTGTCACGCGCTGCATTGCTTCGATCTGGAAGTCGATGCTTTAACATTTTCCGAAGCGTAGTTCAGTCCAGCATGTACGCTCAAGCACTTGAACATCTGCCAATGTTGCGATCAGCGCCTTGGCCACCCATCCAAGGAATGGAACTTTAAAATCCGTAAGCTTGCGCGCCACACGGAAGGACTTCATTGCTTGTAGAAGGGAAGTTTCCTTTCCCAAAGTATCTCGATGTTGTATCAGTTCCTCGTTGAGAAATTCATTGTTCGCACGGAGAAGGTTGCTTTTAAGAACGCCATTGAACCCGCAATCAAGCGGTTGAACAAGTTCTGTAGCGTTTCCTGGAACGTAGATCAGGATAACATCTGGAAAGTGCTCAGCTACTACTGCGTCCCGGAAGCTCTTATCACGATGAACGCTATACACGTCGAGCAGAAGAATACACTTGTCCCCGCTTGGTGCTTCGGGAAGATGAGCAGGCGCTCCGCTCCTGCCTGGTCTTAGCTCTGTGGACGCCTCGGTGTCTGCTGCAACCGCGTAGCGCACCGCTGGCGCCGCCCGCTTCTGTCGAAGCTCTGCTTCTCCGGCTGGTCTCCGCTCCGTGGACGCCTCGGTCTCTGCTGCAACCGCGTAGGGCATCGCTGGCGCCGCCCGCTTCTGTCGAAGCTCTGCTTCTCCGGCTGGTCTCCGCTCTGTGGACGCCTCGGTGTCTGTCCGCTTCTGTCGAAGCACTGCTCCTCTGCCTGGTCTCTGCTCTACCGGCCATGTACCTGATCTTGTACGTAAAGCATTGTGCTTGCCTTCTTTTTCAGCTGAGGAGTTCGGCTCCTTGCGTGGTATTCTGCTGCTCTCCTTCGCTCTCCGAGTCCGAGGAAGATCAACAGGAACGTATGGTCTGCGGAGCTTTTGGAGAATTTTCGATGTGTTCGACGAACGGCACATGAGACACCAACTCAGGGTGAGATACAGATGAGCGAAAGGCCCATCGCAGTGGGCATTGCTTGCCACACTGTCCTCGAGGAACATTCTCCCCATGAACGCGTACGCCTCGAAGGAGAGGGGGAGCTTGCCCTCATGCAGAACCTCCCCGGACTCTTGATTGGCTTGAGCGATGGTTCTTTTCAAACCTTTCACTAGCGGGCGTACAGACTTGTCGATTTCGTTGTAAACGCCAAGCTGGTCGTAGTCCACGAATAGGTTAAATAAAGAGTGCTGATCTCCGACTATTGAGCATGCCTTTCGTAAGCCCACGCTCAAAAGCTGTGACCCAATCCATTCGCTTATTGCGAAAAACTAGTAATTTTCATCACCATAAAGAACGGCCTTAGAAACACATTTATGAATTCGTGGTTCTTTTCCAGACCACGATGTCGTCTAAGCTGTGCCCATTAGTTCTTGATAATCTCAGGTTTTGGTTTCATAGCAGTGCTTGCGCCTCGTTCTCGGTTTTCGCCAGTATTGCGGTTCTCGCGCTTTTCGTGGCACAATGCACAATAAGCCTTTTACCGTTGGCGATGCGAAACTAATTCGATCTTTGGTTCGCGTCGTGATACAGCGCAGTAGGACGCAGTTGCCCATGTGCGCCTCCGATCGCCGATGGATCTGCTTACGCTAGCACGCGCCGTTGGACCTCTTCAGCATTGCTGATAGCGTTTGCGGGTGACTTTGCCTTTCGCGCTACCGGTGATCGGGTCTGGACGGATCATGAGCAAGCTGGGCGAGAGGGCGGCTTCATCGTCCAAGGGAAAGCGCCCCCGCTCAGCCAGTTGGAGTCGAGAGGACCACCAGAATCCGCTGTGTCTTCCCCCTTTGGAAGAGCAGCTCACTCCGCCAGACTTGATTCAGCAGCTTCTCCGGTGGCGGAAGCCGCGTGGCAGTGGGCCTGGGCTTGTGAACCTTGGCAACACTTGCTTCGCCAATGCGACACTGCAGAGTCTGGCGTCGCTTGCACCGTTCGTGCAGTACCTAGACGACTTGTCTCCCAGGGGCGATGACCTTCTGGCGGTTGTGAATGGCTTCTTCCAGCGTTTTGGTCGTGTGGCGCCGGGAAGCGCTTTTGCCCCGAAACAAGTGATCGGTAACTTGAGGCGGATCGCCAAAAGCTTTCGGCAGGGGCGACAAGAGGATGCTCACGAATTCCTCCGACATCTTCTGGATGGGCTTCATCGCGCTTGTCTCGTGCGCGAAGGTCTGAAGCCCACGGACTGCGGGCGCCGCGAGGAGACGAGCGCGATCTACCGCATCTTCGGTGGCTACCTGCGCTCCCAGCTGAAGTGCAGCAACTGTGCTTTCTGCTCGCACACCTACGACGCCTTCTTGGATCTCTCCCTGGAGATCACGGGAAAGATCAGCAGCCTCCCGTCCGCGCTCCAGATGTTTCAAGCCGCCGAGGTGCTCGACAAGCACAACCGTTGGAAGTGTGGAGGCTGCGGGAAGCACGTCCGCGCACGCAAGCAGATCACCATCTTCAAGGCACCCGCTGTGCTCTGTATCCAGCTGAAGCGGTTTTCCTTCGGGATGCAGTGGGCGCATCGAGGAGGTGGCAAGATCAATCGCTTCGTATCCTATCCCGAGCACCTTGACGTGGAGATTTCGGGGGGACCGGCGCGCCGGCGAACTTCAGTTCGCTACGCGTTGCATGGCGTGGTCATTCACGTCGGCTCGAGCGCCCACCTCGGTCACTACTTTGCATACATCCGAGGAGGGAATGGGAAGTGGTTTCTGAAGGACGACTCTCGCACAAGGGCCGCGAGCTCGGCGGAAGCTCTGCGGCAGAAAGCCTACATGCTCTTCTATGTCAAGATCAGCGCTAGGGAGCCAGAGGATGCGCGAAGTGCTCGGGGAGATGAGAAGGCAGGGACACCGAAAGCGCCTGAGAAGGCTTCCAAACTAGAAGCGTCCAAGGGGAACTCGACCGAGGACGAAGATCCCAAAGCTCGAGAGGCCGATCGCTCAAGAGCCGACCGCTCTCCGAAAGTCGACGACAAAGACCTACCGGAAACGGCGGGGGCAAGACAGGGCAAAGAGGAGGAGGAGGGAGAGGACGCCGGTGCGAAATCGGCGGGAACGGGATGGACCAAGAGTCTCTTCAAGAAGCTCAACGCGGTCGATCGCGTCAACGAGCAACAAGTCGCAGGCTTCTCAGACGGCGGCCGGGATGATGAGGAGGGTACGGCACCAAAGAGCTTGGCAAACTGGGTTCAGGGCCTGGGCGGAGCGGCAGATAAGCCTCTCAACGAATCCCCAGAGAATGAGGACACCAGCACAGATCTGCTGCCGCGGGAGCGCTTCGACAGAAAGACATGGACTCTGGCTTTCCGGCGCCGTCCTGTCGTCTGTCATACTCCACAAATCTACCGATGGGATCGCCTGGGGATCACGCGCCGGGTGCGCAGGAGGCGGCACCAGATACGCATCGTACCAACGTTGGTGCCCTTGCCTCCGCCACCCGCAGCAGCAAGCTCAAGCTTGCAAGACGACAGGGAGACGAGCAATTCAAACGAAGAGGAGGCTGGGCATCCAGTTCGATCGCGTGGAGAGGGAGAGGGAGGTCGCCAAGCAGCGTTGCGGAGTGAGGCTGCCGACGTCTCCGTCCCTGACGAAGCAGGTGTTCTCTCCGTAGCTGCCGAGGCTCGCCCACCCCCAGTTCCAGCTGGGGAGCTGAATGGTGGCCGGTCCGAAAAGCTGAAAGCGGAGGACCGTGCGCAGGGCGGTCCGCGCTCCAGCAGCCTTGTCTACGGAGCCGTGGTGGACTCTTGGGACACGACGCCGGATGCGGCCCGGGACAAGATAGTCCAGGAGCTTCAGCAGGAGGAACGCGTAGCCGCCAGGAAGCGTCACCTTGACGCGTGGAACCTGGCGCTGGATGGCGGGAAAGTCCGCAAGACGAAGAAGAGAAAAGCATCGGAACAACGCGGCAAGAATCCCTTCCAGCGCCTGCACGATGGAAGGAGCTCATATCAATGACCAGTCGCTTCTACAGGGTGAAACGCAGAGTGGAGGGTGGTGAACTTGAGACAGGGCAGGGGCACTTGGCCCCGCAAGCTCTGCGAAGCCCCACAGGAAAACGCTCATGAAACTGAAATGTCATCTTCATGCAGTTCATCTGTTCGCAGCTGACATTGGAGACGACTGGGCACCCCTGAAGGTCACAAAACGCAACTTCGAAAATCAAACGTAGACGCCGCAAGGACTATTGAACACTTTCAAGGCGGAAGGGTCGTGTGGCTGAACGGAACATGATATGCAGAGGGAAGCTGGAGCGATTCGAAAGGCGGCACGCGACAGATCGGGCCAACCGACTAGTTCTCGACGCTTTGCTCGCGCAAATAGTCCAAGATCTGCTT
>JAAMXY010001576.1:1729-13618 GCA_019677205.1 Pinguiococcus pyrenoidosus
AATGGGCGTCCGAGGCCTCACAACTTACGTGCTGGGCCTCCCCGGCCCGAAGCGCCGCAAGCTCGCGCCGAACACCACAATCCTCATCGACGGCCACGGATGGGCCTTCAGTCTCAGCGACCGCGTGGCGCTCACTCTCGGGCCTTATGGCGCGCTGGACGCGCTTGCGCGGCGCGAGGTGGCCGCTTTTCGAGCCGCTGGCCTTCGCGTCATTGTCTTCTTCGACGGCAGAAGCAAGAACCACAAGACTGAAGCGTCTTGGCGACGCCAGAAGCAGACGGCGGAGCAGTGGGAGAGCATCCGAAGTGCGCTTTTGGACGGCGCGGCGCTGACGGATTTCCCGTCTGGACCGCTGATCGTCGAGCAGCTTCGAGGCACTCTGCGCTCGCTCAATGTGGAGGTGCGCGAATGCGTCTCCGAGGCGGACTTTGACCTCTGCCATGCGGCGCTTGACGAGTCCGACGCCATCATCTTTGCGAACGACTCGGATTTCTTCGTCGTCCGGGGAGTGCAGTACGCGCCGTTTTCGTCGATATCGGCCAGCGAGACAGACGGCGTTTCTGCCGTGATCTGGACGCGCCGAGAACTTGCCAGCAAGATGGGAATCAGTGAGCACGCGCTCGTCGAGATCGCGCTGCTTCTGGGCAACGACTTCACCGGGCAGTACATCGCGATCGACTACGACAACCTGAGCGAGAACGCGGTGGCGGCGCTTGCGAGCTTGACTCGCGTAGAGTCCCTCAGAGAGGCGGCGATCGAAGAGAACTGGGATGAGCATTATCAAGTGCGACCCAAAGCAGGGAGGCAAGGCGGTGACGCGGCTTTTGGGCAACATGCCGCTGCGCTCTTGTTCGCGCGGACGTTCTACTCGAACGACCAGCAAGGCCTTCTCATGCAGCTTGAGGGCAATGTCCTTGCCCCCATTGCTTCGCGAAGGAGGCAGCCTCGGCTGGACGAGCTGCTCGACATCAAGGGGCTCGTTCCTCGCGATTGTCGGTCTCCCGAGGGCGTGCCGGAGCTGGTGAAGTTTCTCCGGGAGAGGGGCCCGGTAACGCTTGGCGAGCTAGCAATGAAATGGCTCGAGGTGTTGATGCGCAAGGGCGCCAAGAAACGGTCCGCCATTCCGCAGCGCTGCTTGCGTGCCTTGTCGGACGTCGTTCGCAATGGCCATCGCTCTGCGCCACCGCCAGCTCATCCCCACCACGGTCTCGCCTGGGAGGACATTCGCCTCTCCATGGCTTTCCAGATGATTTGTAGGGATGTAAGTGGAGCCGGTTGCACCGCTCTCTGCTGCACAGACTGCACCCCGCGTGCCGCTCTTCGTTTCTAAGCCATGTGTTTGTGCCTCTCTCAGCTGTACAACTGGATTCAGAAAGGTCAAGGTGGAGACAAAGACCTGGCGGATCTGCTCTCGAACATGACCCTCGAGGACAGATGCGAAACGAAGGCGGACGGAGGCGCCCCTCTTGCTAGCCTCGTTGCGTACCAGCTGCCCTCTGAGGTTTTTGATGGCGGCAGCTTCTCTGCCCGTTCAGGGGCCTTGCGGGACGCCGAGAATGCCGCGCACTTTGAGCTGGACGGGTCCGTTGGTGACGCAGTCAGGAGCGAAGCGGCGATGCGGCAAAGCAGCTTGGACCTGTCAACCACGTTGGAGGCGGATCCCATCGAAGAGGCGCTCCCATCCGCTCCGCTGCCGATCGAAGTGCACAAGGAGAAGATCCTGCAGCACGTCCTGCACAACCAGGTGACCATCATCCGTGGCGAGACTGGATGCGGGAAGTCTTCTCGGATCCCCCAGTACTTCTTGTCAGACTGGGAAGCCCTTGCGTCGAGTCGCCTCCATGCTGGGGCCAGTCCAGGAGCAGGGTCCTCGCGAAGAAGAGAGCGGATCCCAACCAAGCCGCGAATGTTCGTTTCGCAGCCTCGACGCATCGCGGCCCGCGGCCTGTGCGATTATGCGCGCAGGAGCTGGCCGCAGGCGCAGGAAGAGGAAATGGTGGTCGGGTGTCGCATGGGCAACGGCGTTCGGGACGAGACAAGTCTGACCCAAGTATGGTACTGCACCACGGGGTATCTCGTGAAGCTCATGGCCAACAACGAGGTCGCCATGAAGTCTCACACGCACTTCGTCATCGATGAAGTGCATGAGCGGTCCGTCGATACCGATCTGCTCCTGATGCTGGCGAAGCGCTTTCTCGTGCGGTATCCGCACTTGCGCCTTGTGATCATGAGCGCCACGATCGACTCGCAGATGTACTCGGACTACTTCCGAGACTTCGTGGAAGGCCCGCGGATTCCCCGCGTCCTTCAGGAGACGTCGCTGGAGAAGTCTTCCGAAATCATGATCGAAGAGGACGGCGCGATCTTCGTCGGAGCGAGAAGGTTTCCTGTGCAGGAGTACTTCGCCGAGGACATCGCCGAGATACACGAGCTGGGAGCTTCTGCACAGAACCATGCGATGTCGATGGCGGGAACGTCGGCGCCCCTCCGATCTGATACCGATGCCTCCCTCCGTGGTCCGAATCGCTCGTTCCAGAGTCTACAGCAAAAGCTAGTGGTTGCTCTTGTGCGCACGGAAGCCCTTGCCTTCGGAGCGAGGGCGGTCTTGGTGTTCGTCAGCGGCATGGGCATGATTCTCGACTTGACGGCGGAGTTCGAGGACATGTCAACTGGCAACGCTTCGCATGCGATGCAGTACCAGTGCTTCCCAATCCACTCGGATATTCCCATGGAAGACCAGATGAAAGCGTTTGGCCGTGCCGACCAAGACGGGATGTGCAAGGTGATTCTCGCGACAAATGCTGCGGAGTCGTCGGTGACCATTCCGGACGTTGACGTGGTGATCGACATGGGCCTCAGGAAGGAGGTGATCTACGACTTTTCCACGGGGAGAGCGAACCTGGTGGAGGCTTGGGTGTCGAAAGCGTCGGCAGTGCAGCGTGCGGGAAGGACGGGGCGCGTCCGAGAAGGCCGCGTGTACCGTCTGTATTCGCACGCGTACTTCGAGGCGTTCTTCGATCATGATGCGGCGGAAATCCAACGGAAGCCCCTTGAGGAAGTCATTGTGTATCTCAAAGCAATGACCGACAGCGAGGCCGTACAGCCGCTGCTGGACAGCTTGATTGAGCCCCCGCCCGCCTTCGCTGTGGTGCGAGCGATGAGGACCCTCTACGACATGAGCATGCTGACTTCTGGTCGCGACGAGAAGGCGATCCTCACGCGGCTTGGAAGGTTCGCAAACGGCCTTCCCGTGGGGCTGAAAATGGCAAAGGTCTTGGCCCTTGGCGCGGTGCTAGGCGTCTTCCACGAGGCTGCGGCAGTCTGCAGCATTGCCAACCTGGAGATGTCCGTGTTCAAGAAGGCGAATCGACTCGTGTATGAGAACGCGAATTCCTGGAACAAGCTGAGCTCACGGTCGTTCATCGAGAAGACTCGCTTCGACGGCGGAATGTGCTCCGACATCCTTGTCGCAATCAATCTCTTGAGGGGTCGCAAAGCAGCGACAACCGATCGCGCCTTCTGTGGAAAGCATTCGCTGTCGCTAAACCGCATGAGGCAACTGGAGACGTCGTTTCAAAGCATCCTCCGCGCTGCCGCGCCCTTCGTTCCTGTCGCCAGAGACACGGGACCTGGAGACGATCATCGCATTACTCCCGAGCTACGCCTGGACATCCTCCGCTTCATCCTGGTGCTCACGTACTCCGACCAGCTATTCTCTTCAGAGTTCTTTCTGACCGAAGACGACGAGACACACTACACAGTCAAGCTGGACTATCTTGGTCTCGCCGCTGAGCGATCGCCTCGGAAACGCCGTCCCAGATCGATACCCGGGCGAGAGCCGACCGTCCAGCCCATGGACAGAGAAGTCCGGTTGCGACGGGACGACCTCGAGGAGCTGCTTCCTTCGGATCCGCCGTATGAGGTGGTGAATGCGTTCCAGGTGCAGTACATGATATCGCACTACGCCCCCGAGTACATTGCAGAGGAGCTTGAGGACACCAGCGAACGCTGCATTCGGGATGCGGTTTGCCGCGAGGGAAACCTCTTTTCCCGCTTCGTCAGCGTCGCCGTTGCTCATGGCGTCAGTTTCTGTGCGATTATCCTTCAAAAAGGAGTGCTCAACCCAGCCGGGATGATTGCGGTCCTTAGCAGAGCCGATGATGCCCTGGCGGAGTCCCTGAAGGAGACGCTGCCGAAGGCGACCATCGTCGAGCATGAGAGCGGCTATCAGCTTTTGCTCGATTCGTGGAGCAGCAGCAAAGCTCGGGACGCGAAGCTTATTGTCACGCGAGGGGCGCCGAAGAAGAAGAGGATGAAGAAAGAAGGGGAAGATGCCGCGGTGGCCGCTGCGACTCTGAAGGCCTCGCTGATCTTCACTCTGACGCACTACAACGCGAGCATCAACGCGAATCTGCAGGAGCTCTCGGACGGCGATCTTGATCGCATCTTGGGCAGTATACCGAACATGACGTTCTCTCGTCAAGAACTCGCTTGCCATCAGCTTCTCAAAGCTCCTCGTGTCGAGACCGCCGCGGAGATCCAGTTCCTGCAAGGCTCGCGGCCCGTTGTCTATCAAGCGCCGCTCTCGTGCCGTGTGATGGCCGGCCTCGGAATGGACAACGCGAAGGAGAACAAGCGGCTCAAAGCGACGGGCCAGAGCTCGAAAAGCGGCCTCCTTGCGTCGATCAAGCTAAAGGGCGACCCGCCCGATGTTGCGCACAACTTTGCACTGGACGTCCCAAGGCTGCGGTGGCGCTATAATCTTCAGCGAAACATCACGGCCATTGCTGGCAACGAGAGCGTCATCTCATGCTTTCTGCCCGACGCCGTCGCGGAGCGCTCTCCCGGGGGGCCGCAGAAGCTGTCTTTCTACGCCGTGGCAACTTCTCTCCTTTTCACCGGGACATTTGTGGTCGCTTCCGGCATCACTCTGCTTCCGAAGGGCGACGCCTGGATCAGAAAGGTGCTCGAGGTTTGCGTCATGATGCTCGACGCCGACAACTTTGACAAAGTCGTTGCGGATGACGAGAGCCTCGCCAGCGAGAGCTCTGTTCGAGGCCCTGTTCTCGATCGGGCTGCCTTGAACATGAAGCTGGGCCTCGGCGCGGGCGATTTTATATACGGGGTTGACGATTTTGGCGATGACCCTCACGGGGATCCGCTTGCCGATCCACGCCTCCCGGGCGAGCGAGGCCTCGCGCTTTTCCGCGAGCTTAAGAAGGCAATGGCGAACACGTCTGCAGCAAGAGCACGGTACAGGCCTTCGGAAAGGTGCGCACGTACCCTGCGAAGTCCACTGCATGAAAGCTACCCGCAGGAGGCGCGTGTGCTTCCCAGACGCTAATCTTCCCGGCGCCTCCAAACAGGTGCATCCGGGCGGCGGAAGCTTTCTTCGAGGAGATTCGTGAACCGGATGCGCCCGGATGCCCCGCGCTGTGGGATCCAGTGGGCAGGGGCCCACCTCGCGCCCCCCGGCCGTATCCTGTCGGAGATAGGGACGAGCGTTGAGGAAGGTTCCTTTTTGTTTGCGTCGGCAAAGGCTTGGCCACGAGTCTCTGAAGTCCAGAGGCGCCAAAGTGGCGAAGCAGGGAACAGAGAGGGTCTGCTTTGGTGTGAAAGTAGCTCAGTTTTGCGTCACCAGAGCTTGCCTTGATTTTGCATTGCAGCGAGTGGGCTGGATGTGCGATTGCCGCAGGGACACTGGGATTTGCACGTATCTGCACCCATCGGAAGTAGCATGCGTTTTTGCAGGGAGCTGTTGCGACGCGGAAGCCTGCATTCGCGGTGGGGAAACAGTCGTGGTTGGATAGAAAGGAGCTGGTTGCTGTGGGACTGACTGTTTTAGCCCCCGACTCCTTCCAGCCTGGCGGTCGGTCCGCATGCTGCCTCCTGCCCAAAGCATCGCACATCTCGGAGCCGCCGATGCACTACAGTCCCGCTGCAATCTTGCCGCAGGTCTCTTTCGCGTTCCCAAGGAGCATGTCCGTGTTCTCCTTGAAGAAGACAGGGTTCTGCACCCCAGCGTATCCACTTCCCATGGAGCGCTTCATGACGATGACATTCTTCGACTTCCACACCTGGATGACCGGCATACCGGCGATGGCGCTGTTCGGGTCTTCTTCGGCGGCAGAGTTCACCGTGTCATTCGCGCCAATCACCAAGACGACGTCGGCTTCCTCCATCTTCTCGTTGATTTCCTCGAGCTCGTACACCACGTCGTACGGGACGCCTGCCTCGGCGAGAAGCACATTCAGCTGGCCCGGCATGCGCCCAGCGACGGGATGCACCCCGAAGGCGACGTCCACGTCCATGGCCTTGAGCTTCCGCGCCATTTCCGCCACGTCCGCCTGTGCGTTGGCGACGGCAAGGCCATAGCCGGGCACGATGACGACGCTTCCCGCCATCTTCAGCCGCTCGATGGTCTCCTCCACGTTCACCTCGGTGTGGACAAGCACTTCGCCGTCGTCGGCGCTCGCGGTGGAGCCGCTGTCTGCTCCCCAGCCGCCCAAAATCACGTTGAGAAGGTCGCGGTTCATGCCTTCACACATGACGCGCGTGAGCATCCAGCCCGAGGAGCCGATCAAGGCACCCACGATGGTCAGCAGGGGCTTGTCCATCATGAAGCCCTCGCTGCAGAGGGCCCACCCGGAGTAGCTGTTCAGCAGGGTGATGACGACGGGCATGTCCGCACCGCCGATGCTGGCGGTCATGTGCGCGCCCAGGATGCCCGGAACCACCGCACCGATGGCAAGGTAGGCGGCAGCAGCTTCCGGGGAGGCCGTCAGGAAGCCCGCGCCGGCGCCGAGCGTGACGGCGGCCATGGTCAAGTTCATGGGGTCGCGCATCGGGAGGGCCAGCGGAGCGCTTCCGATGTTCCCGTTCAGCTTGCCGAAGGCGATGACGGAGCCCGTGGCCGTCACGCTCCCGATGACCATGCCGGCATAGATGGCGCAGGAGTGGAAGGTGTCGAGCGGCTCTGGGCCGTGCATGTGGTGCACGAAATCGCCGGCGGCCGTGCAGCACGCTGCCACACCGACGAGGGAGTGGAACGCCGCGACGGTCTGCGGCAGCTCCGTCGGGCCGACGCGCTTCGCGATCTGATAGCCGGCGAAGCCCCCCGCGCCGAGGAGGGCGCTGGCCTGGATCGCCGTGAGCACGTCGAAACCCGCCGTGCAGAACGTGCCGAGGAGGCCGAAGCTGATGCCGCTCAGGCCGATCACGTTTCCCATGCGCGCGGTCTCCTGGGAGCTGAGCGCGCTGATGCCTCCGATGCAGCCCAGACCGGAGAGGATGGGCATGACCTCGTCCATGAAGCCCAGGCCGGCGAGCTTGGTCGCGAGGTAGCCGGAGCCCACGACTGCCAGGGGCGCGTAGTAGTACTCGTTGTACTCCGGCGGGTCGTCCTTGCGGCGGAACATTTCGAGCATCTTCTGGGTGACCAGGCTCCCTCCCGCGATGTTGATGGCGCTGAGCGCGACCGCGGTGGCCCCGAAGACCTCCGTGAGGTTGGTCGGGACGAGCCCTCCGCCCATCTGGTACAGGCCTCCCACCACGGTCATTCCGGAGATGGCGTTGGTGACGGACATGAGCGGCGAGTGCAGCGCGTGGGTGACGCCCTCCACCACCCGCTGGCCGATGATGTTGCTGAGCACGAAGATGTTGAGCATGGGCCCGTTCGGCACGCCGGAGGCCAGCAGCGTGCTGGCGCCGATGATGCCGGTCTGGGTCAGGGCGTCGTTGTACTTGGCGGTCTTGGGGTCGACCTCCACGACCTCCGCCTCCTCGACCTTTGCCTCCGTCTTGGGCTGCACGGGCGGAGGCGGCACGAAGGCGGGCACGCGGTCTCCCTTCAGCAGCAGCGCGGTGGAGCGCACGGCCTCGTCGTCCATGTTCACGCCGAAGTTGCCCTTGGACGTTTCCATGGACAGGAAGAACTTCGTCAGGTTGTTGCCGTAGAGCGAGGACGCCACCGGGGCGACGCGGTCCGCGAGGTCGGTGAAGCCGACGACGGTGACGCCGTTCGAGGTCTCGTAGGTCTCCCCGGCCTTGGTCTTCTTGTAGTTGCCGCCCGCTTCCGCGGCCATGTCGACCACGACGCTTCCGCGAGGCATGGCCTGCACCATCGGCTCGGTGAGGAGCTCCGGGGCGGGCCGGCCGGGGATGAGGGCCGTGGTGACGCAGAGGTCGACGTCCCGGAGCTGCTCTTCGAGCATCGCGCGCGCCTTGTCGAACCATTCGGGGCTCATCTCCTTGGCGTAGCCGCCGGCTCCGGCTCCCTCTTCGCCTTCCACCATGAGGAACTTGCCGCCCAGCGACGCCACCTGCTCGGCGACGACGCTGCGCACGTCAAAGGCGTACACCAAGGCGCCCATGTTCTTCGCGGACTGGATCGCCTGGAGGCCGGCCACGCCCGCGCCGAGCACCAGCACCTTCGCGGGCTTGATGCGGCCCGCGGAGGTCATCATGCCGGCCATCGGGCGGCGCAGCGAGTGCACGCCTTCGATGACGGCCCGGTAGCCGGCCAGGTTGGCCTGCGAGCTGAGCGTGTCGAAGGCCTGGCCGCGGCTGAGGGTGCGGCTCAGCATGGTCATGTCGAAGACGGTGGCCTTCTTGGCCGCCAGCGCCTCCACCGTGTCCGGGTTCTTCAGCGCCAGGATCTGCGCAATGAGCGTGCGGTCCTCCAGCATGTCCACCTCCGCCGCGCTGGGCGCGTGCAGCTTCATCACGACGTCACTCTTCCACGCCGCGGCCGCATCCGCCACCATCTCGGCCCCGGCCGCCTTGTACAGCTCGTCCGGGAAGCCGGCGGACGTGCCCGCGCCCGCCTGCACTCGCACGCTCCCCACGCCCTTCTTGAGCAGCTGCGCCACATTGTCCGGAGAGATGCCCACGCGCCCGGGCCGCAGTTCCGAAGGCACGCCCACGCTCACGGAAGCCAATGGCACCTCGTACTGCAGGCCTTTGGGGCCCTCTGCGCCACAGATCGCTCGTCAGCTCCGACGCCATCCCTTCAGCGCCCACTTGGGCGCCACTTGCGGCGCTGCAAGCGCCGCAAGTGGCGCGCGCGCCCACGCACCTTGAGCAGAGAAGCGTCTGCGCGCCAGCGCGCGCAGGCCTCGCGACGCGAAGCGCAGCATTTTCGGCGCCTCCCCTGGCTAGCTCTCTCTTCCTGCCCAGCGAGAAGCGAGCTGGAGGTCCAGAGGTTCCGACGGTCGACGGCGTCGGGAGAGCGGCGCCGCGTCTGCGCACGTAAAGCGACTTGGATCCAAAGCTTCGCCCGCGAAGCCGTGGACCGCTCAGCTGATGGTAGCTCTGCGTCAGTGGCTTCGGCGTGGCCAATGGGAGCGGGGTTTGCAGGATCTGGGCGGATCCGGTTGGGGGACATGCGAAGATACGGGACAGCAGGTGGAGCAGCTTCCAAGAAGATCGGGAGCGGTCTGGAGCAAGGTTGAAGCTTACGGCCGCAGCTTATTGGGGACTAAACTATTTCACATTTCTTTTCAAAAGCGCCTTCTTGTAGCGTGCCGGGAAATACCCAGTGATGATTGGATGAGAGAAACTCCATGACGACGTGATAAGTGCCACCTTTAGTATACGGTGTGAGTTATTGTAGCTTTATGATGCGTGTTTTATGGTGATCCCGATAGGTTTGCGTGCGTCAGTGCGTTGAAGCTCGAACAATGAGATCTCGCCTAGACGCGAGCGCCACGCCTACGAGACCAACCAGACCCTTCTCTCTCGTAGTTTCCGTTCCTTCCTCATCGCCTTATTTTGGCATCTTATAGTGGTGACACGAGTGGGATTCGAACCCACGCCCGAAGACTGCGGCGGATCAAGAGCCTCATCTATCAGGAAAGGATGCGTCGCCGACAGGAACGGAGCAATGACGATCGTCGGCGTGGAGCATCGTCGCAGATAATGATGGCCTTCGACTCCGCGAGGGGCAAACCCGATCGGCAGGCACCACGTTCAATCGGCTATCGTCCGAGCCGGCCATTGTTGCCGACATCGACGGTCTATGGGCCAGCTAATCTCGGTGACGAAGAACAACACCCCGTACAACCTGGGGATCTGCACGACGCGACCGATGCTGACTTGTTCGTCGTTGATGCTGCGGCCTCCGTATTCCTCGCTGACGTTGCGGATCAGAACCTCCGGCTCGGCTTCAGTGTGGAGACGGAGCTGGAACCTGCTCGCCTCGGACAGAGAAAGCCGCTGATAAAGAGTCGAATAGGGCCCATCTTACTCGATAGCGGATGCTCCTTGCCGGCGATCGTTCCAAAGCACATGGTGAACGACATGCGGCGACGGAACCGACGATCTGATTTCTATTTCGGCCGTATCGTTGCCGCAAACCGTTACAAGCAAGCCATTCCAATAGCGAGCTTCGGATCCAAGCATTCTCTCTCTCAAGCATTGGGAACCGCCACGATCGAGCATGCGGTGTTCGTGAATTCTCGGCGAGGCTCGGGCCAGCAAAGCCCAGGCCCGGCACCATTTCGGGCTCTATCAACTCCGTGCTCACGACGAATATGCCTACTCCGATGGCGACATTCTAGGATATGACCACATAATTATCAAGTCCAGCGCCAATTCGGTAGGTGTTGCAACTGTAACAGATTTGGTGTCCGGCTACGTTGTTTTGTATGCGATTCGGTCACAGGAGCATGAACATCTCCTGGAGCAGTTCGAGAAGCACTATTTGACCACGTATGGATGTCCAAGGGTTATCGTTGCCGATTCAGAGCTTGACTCAACAGTCTGGCGACAATTCGCAAACCAACTGCGCATTCGGCTATCAATTACAGTGCCCTATCACCCTCTGGGAAATGCCGTTGCAGAACGAACAAATCGCAGTGTACAGGACGTTCTGCGAACCTTTATATTGGAGAACAACCAAGTCTCGGTCCTCGAGGCTAAGGACACCAGACGAGCTCCAGTTGGATGGGAGCGCTACTTGCCCTACGTGCAAGCCACTCTCAACGCGAGGAATATTACTGGCACATCTGTTACGCCATATGCGGTCAAGTTCGGAAGAGTCTTCCGTTCTCCATCCGACGTCTTGCTGCTGCCTCCCGTCAACAAGGACATCTCCATCCAAACTTCCGACGTGGCTAGCCTTGCTCAACGACGTAAAGCGATAATTGAGCGTATTATCCAACTGGTTCGGCGAACTCGGATCGATCAAAGGGCAGCCGTGTTGCTTCGTGTCAACGCCAGCCGTACGGTCGATACCCTGCCAGTCGGCAGCCATGTCATGAGGGTTATCAAGGGCCGATCGCCCAAGTTAGCGGTGACGTCCATCGGTCCTTACCAGGTTGTGTCAGAGACCCGGCCGAACGTTTATCAAATTCGGCACGTGGGAACACTCGAGGTCAGTCTGGCGCATCGTTCGACGTTAATCTTGCTGCGGGACTTCGTCGAGAGGCCCACATATCGACGGTTATCTCGACCTCATCTCGTTCAGCACGTTGATGGGGCGGCATTACGCCGCCATGAACTCCTATTTTGGAGATACAAGGCACCTCAACGCAGTACCGAGGTTCGTCCTGTCTTCATCGGGGAGGTTGCCCAACTACAACCCGGACGAATGTTGCTCCACAATTACCTCGACACACGACAAGGTAAAGCATTGGAGTTTACGATGCCAATCAGTGAGCGTGTCGTCGCCCCAGGCTATTCCAGAGTCGTGCAAGGTCAACGCGTTATGATTGGTACTTGGAGGCCACGAAGTACCGACGTGCCTCTCTATGAGTTCGTGTTTCTTAATGCTATCGTTATCTTGGCCAAGATCGATCCCGATGCGCTCTCCCCTGAAGGATGGACGGATGACTCGAGAGCCGAGCTTCGATCCTTGTAGTTTCCGTCATTACGGCGAGTTTCTCTCAA
>JAAMXY010001584.1:0-11496 GCA_019677205.1 Pinguiococcus pyrenoidosus
CAGTGGTACGATGGCGAATTGCCGTTGCAGGAGAATGGGGGAAAAAGCGGCTTTTCATGCAGATCCGGAGGCTCTGCTGACGAAGATTCGTTCTGACGCAGATGCCATCGATCCAGCGGCGGTGAATTTTGTTCGATTCGGCATCGCCTGCCTGGCACTGCTACCTTGGCTGCCGCGGGGAGACGCAGCCGACTTTGCGGCGTCCGCGGAAGGCGTGTTGGAGCCCGAGAAAACGTCGTTGGAGCCTGAGAAGACGTCGTTGGAGCCCGAGAAGACGTCGTTGGAAGGGCAGTGGAAGGCGGCGGCCGAGTTGGGCCTGTGGATGTTCCTGGGATACGCGCTGCAGGTGAAAGTCATTGGCAGGTGTGGCGAAGCTCTCATTGTCCCGTCGATCTGTGACCTTTGCATGGTTCCTTCTGTCTTGTCTTTGGTCTTCTTGCATGTGAATCAGGCTGTCGGCCTTCAGTATACCACGGCGTCGCGGAGTTGCTTTCTTCTCTATCTGAACGTGAAGATCGTGCCGTTGCTCAGCGCGTTTGTGTTCAAGGTGAGACAAGACTTGACTGGACGTCCCGTTGGAATCAGGAGTACTAATGCTGTTTGGGGTCACAGAGGAGCGTGGCGATTGACACATGGATATCGGCGGCGATCGCGGTCTTTGGAACTTTTTTGCTGTCTTTTGACGGAGGTGAGCAGGGCAGGCGCCTTCACAAGCAGTTGCCTATACTTCCGACATCTCAGGCTTTGCCTCCTCCGTCAGGACCGCCCAACATTGGTGACTTTTGGAGCCTCCTGGCAGCCGTTGCGTCTGCGTTCTTTATCTTGCGTCTTGATACGCACATCAACAAGTTCGCCTCCAGCTTGTCGTTGACCGCAGCGCTAAGCTTCACGACGACGGTGTACTGCCTCATGTGGGCAGTGGTTGACATAGTGGCGTCGGGCGGCCTGGTTGCAGAAACGTCGCAGCTGGGAACGCTCTCGCAGTCGTTGGCGAAGGAGATCGCCGATGTGGCAACGGCCAGCCCGTCCGAAATGCTGTACCTTGGGCTTGTCGCTACGGCATTGACGAGCGTGCTCCAGGCTTTTGGCCAGAGCAAGATTCCTCCGGAAGATGCGGCCTTGATCTACGCTTTGGACCCCGTTTGGGGAGCGGGTAAGTCGATCGGGCAGCCGTTCCATTCGGATGTTCGTTGCCGTTGCAGAAAAAAGAAAAGGCAGCTGGCTCATGAAGTTCTTTGCAATGCAGGCTTTGCGTATCTTCTGCTGGGGGAGCAGCTCGGACCAGAGGGCTTTGTCGGCGCCGGCCTCATCACGGCAGCTGCGATTGGATCGCAGCTTCTTGGTCGAGACGAGACGAAGGCGAAGGCGGACGCGGCATAGACACGAGCGAAACAAAGAAGCGTTTCTATCAATGCATGATCGCCTCGACTGCTGCGGAGAAGGCCGCAAATCCAGCGCATCCAAAGCATGCCGCCTGCATGGATGACGATTGGCGTCATCCACCAACGAAGAGCTCCGCCGTCGCGTTCCACGCTCGCGCGGCATGAAGGCTCGAGCTTCTGCACCTACCTGAGGTCCTGCTCCCGCACTCATGAGCGCCCCTGCGGCGCAGCCGGAGAGCACCGGGTTCCAGCCATCGTGGCGGCCCCGAAACTTCTCGATGACGCATTCCGTCCCGGCGAACAGCGCCGTGAGCGTGAAGAAGGATCTCGCGAAGCCGAGGGATCTCGACAGCGTGTGCCGATAGGCTGCTCGTGCCTGCTCTCCCAACGGCGGCTGTGGCGCCTCTCTCCCCTGCACGCAGTGTACCACAGAAGTGTCGACGGTATCAGACAGACTCGTCCTTTTTGCGACATCTACGACGCGCCAAGAGCGAAAACGACGCGACAAAAGCGAAAACGACGCGATTCTGCAAGGAAACTTGGAGAGTTCTCCCGTTTCCCCCCCGATTTTCGCCCTTTTTTGGCCATGCTTTCCCCCTCCGAGTCCCCCGCATGCCCCATGCAAGGCCACGAAGCCTCACCTTGACGAAGTACACCGGAGGATTCAAGTCTCCCATGGCGCCCAGGAAGATGCCCAGCACCATGCCCATCGCGCCGCCGGCAAAAGAGCCCAAGACCGCTCTGCCGACGCAGCTCTCCGCCGCCCAGCCAGGGTTGACTCCTGGATGTGGCGTCGCCGGAGTAAAGATCGGTACCGGCGTCGGATATGGTACCCAGCGGCCCTAGAGCGGTGGCAGATGCGTCAGACGGGGGTACATGTGGCGCGCGCCACGGATGCGCATACCGCCTCCCAGCGTCCGTAGGCGCTGGGGGCCTTCGGGAGCAAAACGGGCTTTTGGTGGTCCGCCGTGTCTTTTTGTGCCATTTTTGCGGCGCAAAAGCGGCTTTTTCCCCGCTGTCGCCCAATGCTGCGACGCTATAGCACAGCTTCGCAGCCGCTTCGCCGCTCCAATTCCGGCATTTCTCCGCGGAGAGCGCCAATCCCCGGGCCGCAATGCGCCTCTGTCTCCTTGTGCTGCTGTTCTGCAGGCCAGTAGGCGCGCTGCGGCTGGGCCGGCGCCCCGCGCGCCGCTGGGCGGCCCTGGGCGCCGCCAGGCGGCCCAACGAGGCGTCGTACTACAAGAGACCGGCGGCGGCGTTGGAGAGAGGCGGCGGCTTCTTCATCCCAGGCCTCAAGGAGTCGTTCCGACTCAAGGCCTTCGTGTGCGGAGTGGTGCTGCTGGCCCTGGCGGCCAACAGGTACCCCGGCTACGCCGCCGTGGCGTCGCAGGGCCGCTCCGAGGCCCTGGCGGCGGCCGCGGCCTGCTTGCTGCTGGGCCAGGCGCTGCTCGAGGCCCGAGACAGCCCCGTCGGGGCGGAGGCGGAGGTCACGCTGAGAGGCTGGCTCCCTGGCAAGACCCCCGAGGCGTCTCCCTTGGCGCCGCTGCTGCCCTGGGCGGCCAGCACGCTGCTGGCGGCCTCGGCCGACGCGCTGGCGGTGCTGAGCTTCCGACACGGCGACTTGGTGCACCTGGCGGGCGTCTTCCCAGAGGCGTCGCGAGCGGTGCAGGTGCTGGAAGCAGCGGGGGACGCGGTGCGGCTGCCGGAGATGCGCTGGAGGGCGGGAGCCATCGAGTTTCAGGACGTGGACGTCTCCGCGGACCTCGACGAGCTGCTGCCGCCACGTACGAAGACCGTGCTGGGGGCGACGGGCGAGAGCGGCGGCGAGAAAGTCGCCTGGATCTTGGCGTTTGAAGGGGACGCTGTGCCTGAGGAAGAGGTGCTGTCCGTGCTGCTGCAAGGGGTCTTCATCGCCACCGAGCCGGTGAAATAAGAGGCTTCGGTTCGTCGCCTGCTGCATCGACCGGCACAGCTGCTTCGATCAGAACAGTTGCACATCTGCCACCATGTCTCCTCCGATCACGCGAAGCTGCTGAAGCACCTGCGCAGGGTTGATCAGCAGCGATGCCTCGCCACGCTTTCCCACACCCGGAAGCTTCAACGGAATCGCGTGCGAGCTGGCCGCGACGCTGAAAGGCCGCGGAAGGAAAGGCCGCGGCCGGAAGATCAGGACGATGTCACCGGCCGCACCTAGCGCCATGCTCTCTGCGCTGCCTGCGTCAAGCACCAGCGCCATGCGCCCATACACCTCCTGCAGCTCTCGCCGCAGCGATTGCACCGGATCCACTCCCACCAGCAGCTTCGTCGCGTCCTTCGCGCGCAGGTTGCGGAAGACTTCCATCCGCAACCGAGGAGTGCCCTGCAGCACGCTTTGCGCGGCCGCCGATGCACTGGGCAGCATGCTCGCGGACGGCAGATACTCGCACAGGTACTCCCTGTTCAGAGTGATCCGCACGCCCGGGTTCGGAACCGTCGCCGTGTTCCACAAGAAGGCGTGAAGCGGGAGCTGCTCCTGCCCGGATCGGCGCCGAAGATGCGGCACCAGGAGCCCATGACACATCCTCGCCGTGACGCGAGTGCGCTCCAGCACCACGCCCTCCGGCCCGTCTCGACTCCACACGCTATCCCAGCCATACGAGGCATCCTGCGGCAAGTACACACCCATGGCAGGACCGCCTCGGAACTCCGTCTCTCGCATGGACTCGAAGGCCTTGGTGGCAGCCGCGCGCATGCGCGAGGTGCCTTCACCATTGATGTCAATTAAAAGAGCCTCGGACTTGAAGTCGAACGACGACAAGAGCTTCAGCACGGCCAAGAACCCCGACATGATGGACGAGGGATAGAAGATCTCGTCGTCAAGGACGTGCCCGGCGCGCTGGAAAGCAGCGGCCACGATCAGGTCGACCAGCTCTTCCGTGTAGTGTGAAGCCATCATCTGACCTGCTAGCCATCGCTTCGAAGGAAGGAACGTGACGTGAGTGAAGGTAATAAGATACTGGCTGGAGTGGGAGCGAAGGAGCGAAGGAACTCAACCGCAAACGCAAACGCAAACGCAAACGCAAACGCAAACGGAAAGAGGGCATACCTTGGTGAGGCGACTGACTGGGCCATAGGTCGGCACTCTCGTGGCAAAGCTCTGGATGAGCGAGTGGAGAGTGGGACGACGGACGGCTTGTAGATCCCATTGGCCTTTCGTCAACAGCAAGCTGGGCGGCGCCCATCGCAGGATGTTCGCTTCCTGAATGTCTTCTGCGCTGTCTCGCGCGAGCTTCGCAAACTCCAGGCTTGCGCGATCGTTCTTCTTCGGAGTCACGCTCTTGGGTTGCACAGCTCGTGCGTTTGGCAGGATCTTCTTGTCAGCGCCCGCGACGAAGAGAATGCGGAACACGTAGCCCAAGGCAGCGACTTCCATCCACCCAAACCTGGAAATGCCGAGGACCTGCATCTCCGGCGCGTCATCGCCGAGCTTGTCGCCCTCCTTGATGGCGTCCGCAAGCCGCGTGCACATTGCGCTCTTGACCGCGAGCAAAGCCACGGGTTCATCGGGCCATCGAGAGCTTGGCTCCAGCGTGGCGACGATCCATCCCGTCAAGGGCGGCGTTCGCGTCGCTGTCCGGGTATCTAGGTCTGCGGCGTCCGAGGTGATCAAAGCTGCGCTCTTCTCAAAGCCGGGGAGAAGCGGATGCGGGAGCGGCTGAATCATGGAGGTGTACCGCAGGTACGGGCCTACCGGAGCGGCTCGGGTCACTCTCAACGGCAAAACCTGGAGCGACGCACTTTGCAGCACATCTCGGACAGCTTCGAAGGCCTTCATCGCCGTGCGAAAGCTCGGCAGCGCCTGCACTTCATTCGCTGCCACTTCTTCGTTCACCAGAGCGTCCAATTCCATGCCTCTGAAGCACGGCCACTTCCCCTCCACGTGGCGTGACGCGTCGTGCGTTGCCAGCACATGCTCGACGATTTCGCGAAGCACCGCGCTGCGCGGCGCAGTGTTGTTACCCCACACGACGGTTTCTACTAGGCTACCATCCTTGAATCGCCGCAGCTCCGCCTTTGAGCCCCATAACGACTGGAAAGCCTTCGCAGCTTCCCTGTCCGCTGCATCGGGCCCGCGGTCCACATGTCTCCCCGCCGTGGCCAGATCCAAGCGAAGACCGAACCATAGAGCATCGGAAGCATCGGAAGCAGCGTTGGACTCTTGCCTGGCCTGGACTCGGGGGTCCACGCTCCTTGGAAGCTCTCCCGCGAGGAGGAATGCCCCGTCTAGTCCTCCAACGCGGTAGTAGCCGTCCGCTGCTCCCCCGAGATCTCCGCTGGGTGCCACGAGGGGTCTCAGCGCACAGCCTTTCTCATGCTTCCCTCTTCCCCTCCCTCGGAGCCGATCGCCCAGAGCCTTCTCCAGTAGGTGGCCGATGCGTCGAGCAAGAGCTTGCCTCGGGCATAGATCTTGGAATAGCTCGCTCTCATTGTTGAGGAGGCTCAAGAGATTGCTACCTGCACCAGTCCCACTGGCAGCTGCCTTCCGACTTCCCTTTCCGTTCCCACTCTCCTCTTGGTTCCCATTCCCTCTTCGGCTCCCGTTCGCTCCGGCCGCTGCTGCGTCTGGCTCCAACAGGTACGGAACGCCGACAAAGACATCCCACTTGTCCCAGAAGCCCTGCTGCTCCAAGAAAAGCGTGCTGAACACGTCCGTCCCGAAGCTTGAGAGCGATTCCTTTCCGCTGCTGCTCTCGTACAAGTCCCGCTCTCTCTTTGCCTGCTCTTTCGATTCCGCATCCTCCGCCTCCTCCTCCTCCTTCCCCTTGTCCCGGGCGGAGAAGAAGTCCCTCTGGGAGCCCTTGAGCAGCGCCACGGACCGCCACGCTTCCTGCTGAAGCTCCTTGGCGGCCGACGCACTCAAGCGCGCCGCAACATTGAGGCGGCCACTCCCATCCAGTAGCACACAGTCGTAGGCCTTTGTGAACACCTTGAGGCCCACTTCGGTCAAGGAGACACCGTCTTCGTCGGGAGAGAGCTGCAACGCGTGCGTGCTCAAGTCGTGCTCCGCAAGAAACGACAGGCACGCGACAACCATCTGCATCTCGTCCATTCGCTTGGAGATCCGTCTCGCATCGATGAGGTACAGCAAGACATAGGTCATCAGGTGCCCGGTCATGCCATCGGCCACGGATCGCATGCCCCTTTGCCCCAGCCAGACCTTCATGAGAACGATGGCCTCCGGAAGGGCTGGGAACTGTCCCGCCGCGGCGTGTACCCGCCTCAGCAGCCGCACTGGCTCCCCCATGTCCTCAAGGATGCTACTGTTGTAGTGCGGCGTCGCAGCAAGATCTCGCTTGTCGTCCGCATTGGCGACCCGTGGACGCACGTTGTTGCGTGTGGGAACGAGCTTGTCTTTCGCGATTGGTCCGTCCTCCGGCAGCACGGGGATAATCCGCACCGCCCATTGGGACAACGCCTTCGACCCGGCCGGACGCAGCACGATCACCGGCTTGTTGGTGTCGCCTCTCAAGTAGAAGATTCCCACTCCGGCGAGGAACCCCTCCGCAGCATTCCCTTTCTTCCGTCGCTTGCCTTTGGTCTTGCCGGGCACCTCGCCAACGACGTAGCGGAGAAGGCCTTTCGCCAAGTGCGCCACGTACAAACGGCGCTTGTCGAAGTAGCGGTGGTTCAGAACATCCTTGGGAAGGAAGCAGTCGCCCGGCATGGTCACAGCGACATCCACATTCTGGTTCGGCTTGCAAACACTCTGCAACAGGAAGCTGCCCACGACTTGCACGGCCCGCGGGGGCCGAAAGTCCAGCTTCACCTTCTTGTGCCACTCGAGAAGTGCACACGGTGGAACGTCTCGGACGTCAGCAGCAGAAAGTCCGTCTTTTGGCGCCATTTTCTCCAAGACGCCCTTCAAGCGGAAGAGAAAATCCTCCAACTTGCGAACGCTCTTCGAGGAGAACTTGGGTTTCACCTCCGCCAGCAGCTCCTCCGCTTGCATCTTCATGAGGCCGCTGCTCCAGGACTCCTGCGCGCCGCGCAGCTGCAGCATCTCTTCCGTGCTCGGCAGAGCGAAGCGATCGCGTTTGAATCGCTTCTTGGCGGGCTCTTTCCCTGCCGAGGTCACAGGGTCAGACAGGGGCGTCAGAGGGCCACAGCACCTAGATTCACCTTCTTGACTGCTCTCTGTCATCTCTGTGCCCATCTCGGCCCCCGGCTCAGCGACGTCCTCGTCGGCGTCGGCCATTCTCTCCTCCCTCGGCGCGTTTTAGGCGATGATCTTCGCCATTGTTTGGCGGTTCTCAAGATTTTGAATTAGTTTCAAAGTTAAAATTCATAGGAATAAAATTCGTGAAAAGGAGGCGGACTCGCAAGATCGGACCCGCCGCGCCAAATCTTTGCGCTGCGCCGGGCCTGGGGGCCATGCTGAAGGTCTTCCGCCTCCTCACCCTTGCTCTGCTTGCGCTCGGAGGGAGAAGGTGGCGTATGCGTACGTCCGGCGCTACCCAACGCGCAAGCCGCTGATTTCTCCGTCTGTCACGAAAGGGGAAACGCCACAGAGGAGGGCGGTTTGGCCACCGAAGGCCGCACTGACGAAGCGGTCCCTTGGCGTGTTCCACATCTCTACGAGGGCGATGGGAAGGGTGCGCTTGAATGGGCGTCGGCGGCTCTGGGCTCGTTGTCTAACTTCGTTTCCCGCCAAAACCAATTCGAACCGCGTAGTTTGGGGCCACAGCGCATCCGAAGACCTTCTCAAGGTGTTCGCCAACGTGTTTTCCGACGATGCGTTGGAGCTGCTTCGTGCGGAGGGCCGCGTGGCCCACTCAGTCAACACCGGGACGATGCAGGCGAACAAGAAGTACACCACGAACTGGATGTTTCTCCAAGGCGACCAGGCTACGGCGCCCCGGAGTGCCACAGAGCACGCGGTGATGCGGCTTTTCGAGCTGTCCTTCCCGGGCCAAAGTCCTCAGGAAGCTGGGGTCCTGGGCGCCGAGTGGTGGTATCAACTTCGAGGCCCAAGCGAGAAGATCACGTTCCACTTTGACAAAGACGAAGCCAAAGCGTCGCGGCACGGACTGTTCAGCTTCCCTCGCTTCTCGACGGTGACGTACCTGACGACCGAGGGGCCTCCTACGGTGATTGCCAACTACACTGGCGAGCCAGGGGACTTTAAGAACCGCCATGCGCTAGCCCCGTTCTTCGTGCCGAGCGCCGCGGTAATCTGGCCGGAGGCCAGCAAGCACGTTGTCTTTCGTGGCGATCTGTACCACGGCGTCGATCCGTACATGCAGAAGTAAGAGGCGTGCCCACTGGTCTCTTCCACGAATTCAGTTCCCAAGGTTGCAACCTTTGACAGACTGCAAGACGCGGAAAGGCGCAGGCACTGGCGCCGCGGGAAGAAGCGGTCCTGCGTCAGAGAACCGGCCGGCTCGGAAGACTGGGAGCCTGGCGAGATCGCGATAGATCGGCAGCCTTGGCGGAAGCTTTCTTCTCAGGACGGGTGAGATGATGATGATGATAATGTGACTCCTGCGAAGCGCTCGGAAACCTTCTCCAAGCCCAGGTAGCTAAACCAATGTGCGTGGGGTGCTTCCGCAGGCCTGCCCGGCAAACGTTCCTGGTCAACTGGTGGCCCTACAAGCCAGACCCACCAAACCTTGCGGATGTGGATGAGCGACTCATGAACGATCTGATGGCAGCACATGGCAGAAGCGCTGAAGACGTTCGGGATGCCGTCGCTGGCAGCTCCTTCATGGTCAAGAGGTGCATTTCTGTTTGCTGCCGCTGCGTTTCTGTCTGTGTGCGCCCCTTCTACCGCCAGCGGTCGGGATTCGGGGGAGGCTGACAGAATATCGTCGTCGCAGCGGCTTAACGAGTCGGTCGATTCGAAGATGGCAAGTGGAGTCTATGGGTCGCGCGGAGGTTCTAGAAATAGCGCTGTCAACGTCCGTCGTCAAGGTGAGCTCGAAGAATCTCGCGGAGGAAGCATCGCCGTGTCTGACAGCAAGCTGCTGTGATCTGCTCCGGGACAGATGAAGCTGCCGATCCCGCCGCGCGAGGCCTTCATCAGCTCGTCTGCAAGCGCAGGCGGCGGGGTGCATCCCTCTTGCCACCAATGCGACCCTGCCGAAAGGCACTGGCAGCGATTTCATGCCGAGGTGCCCTGCCAGCTCTCGGACGCTCTGCTGCTGTACAGCCCCGATGGTCCCGGGGGCGTGGCGTCCGCTGGGGAACTTGACTTGTGGGACCAGGCTTCTCTGGACGTCGTGTTCAAGACGGGGCAGCCGAAGGCCTTTCTCTTCACGCAGGAGGACGCTGACTCGGCCAGATCGTGGTTGACACCAATCGCGAGGAGGTTGCTGGGGCGGGCACTCGTCTTGTTTGCAAGGCAGGAGAAGGCTGAACACGCCATGGAGGTCTTTGGCTTGGCCATCCCGGACGATTTGCCAGCGTTGGCCTTGCATGACACGCGGAGAGACACGCGAAGCATCCTCCTCAAGGGCAATCGAACCGCGTTGCAGGGCGGCGTGGAATCGCTCAAGGTTGTGGAGCTGCTCGAGGAAGCGGTGCGCGACATTGAAGCAGAGCGAAGACTGATTCTCTCGCAGGAAGTACCCATCAGCGGAGCAGCAGTCTAGTGCTCGCTCGCTTGCGCTAAGAGGAGGCGGACCATCCCTTCCTCCAAGAACCTCGGCGTCAACACTGCTGCGGAATCTAAGCAAGCGAGCGCATGCGCCGCCTCCGCCACGGCTAAATCGGCGCGTCTGTGACATTGCGGCCTCGGGCACCTTGGCTCCACCCTTGAAAGAACTGCCGCGCAGCTTCTTCGTGCGCGTCGACCTCAGCGGATCGGTAGGCGTCGACAGGATTCCCACCCTCCTCGATGGCCTCGGCGACAACGGCAATGGGCTGCACAGGCGGGGTGTACGCCACGTTGGCTTCCCGCATGAACTTTGCGAGGAAGTGAACAAATCGATCCCGCGACGGAATGATGACGCTCAGCTCCTGCCAAGGTCGGTGATGCTGCATGTACACCAGGGACTTGATGATTCCCTCCCGCGCGTTGATCTCGGGAAAGGTCACCAGCGACGATCGCCACTCATTCTTGTGCTTTCTGACGTATCCTTTGCACGCTTCCACCAGGGCGTCGAGCGTCTCCCGCGGGGTTTTGATGTTGAAGTCCAAGAAAAACCCGAGCTGCGCATGCTTGCTCCGCCGATGATTCACAATGAAGAGCTGAGCCAGCACGTGGTTCGAAACTTGGAAGACCTCGTTGTGCAACGAGCGCAGCGTCGTCGTCAGGACGTCGAGGTTCTCCACGATGAAGGGCCGCTGGAATCCATAGTTGCTGTTGAGGTTCTTCAAGACAATGTTGTCGCCAATCTCGAAGGGGCGGGTGAAGGCGACGAAGACGACGCCGGTCACCAGTCTGGCCAAGCTTTCACTGAACGCGAACGCGGCCGCTACCAGCAGGGTCAGCAGGGGGATGACGAAGTCGAAGAGGTTGAACCCGAGAACCAGCAGGGTCAAGATGCCGATGAGGATGTTGATGAGGATGCGGACGCACTTGCCGACGATTTCGTGGATCGCTGATACGGACTGGATGTTGGCCGCCATGTACCGCATGTCCTTGAATGCGCGCTCGAGCACAACCAGAAAGTCCCTCTCGGACAAGCTGGCGGGAGTAACGGGAAAGAGCTTGTTCAGCACCGGCAAGTAGTCCTTCACTCGGCCCTCCGACGTGCGCGACAGAACGATCTCGCGCAGCTTCGCGGTCTTGAGCCTTTCGCCGCCTTTCTCCGCTCGTTTCAGTCGCGCGGCGCCACCTAAGCGCGCCGCCGAGGGAGATGCTGGTCGAGGAGCCCACGGCGAGCCGTGAGGCTTCCTTGGCATTGCCCCTCTGCTATCGATTTCCTTCTGCTCCTGGATTGGGGGTGGAGCCGCATCAGGTGGTTTCTCTAGGTTGTCTCTCGTCACCAAGACCAGATATCGAAAGAGCCGTTTCCCATTCGCCTGGACGTCCTTCAAGCTCGATGCAGATCCAAACACGCCACCCAGAAAGTAGGGAGCCCTCAGGGACACCAACGACGCGGAGGACGGGTTGAACTTCCCGGCGTCCACG
>JAAMXY010001584.1:11582-25115 GCA_019677205.1 Pinguiococcus pyrenoidosus
GTAAAGCGTGCGTCTTGCCATGGTGACTTCGTGGACCCGCTTCTTGACTTGTGACGACTCGAAGATTGTTCCGGTCGTCCACTGTACCACGAGCTCGCGAATCGTCAAGCTTGCGCCGACAAACGCGACTGCGCCAAGAATGCGGTAGTACGTCTCGCTCGACCGGAAGTCCGACGGCTCTATGACCTTCGTTCCCTGCTCCAATTCGGACCAAGTCTCGCGGTGACCAGTGCAGAAGACGGCGGCCAAGGCTGACCACACCAGCATGATGAAAGGGACGCCCTGCGCATTCCGCACCACGATCGTCCCGCCGCCCAAGATCTCGACCACGAGTCTCTGCTCGAAGACAAAACGGAAGAAGAATGCGTTGACCGCTCGTGCAGCAGTCAGCAAAAATCGAAGCTTGAGAGCGAACAGGGCCCACCAGAAAGGCGAACCGCCGTACAGTATCCCAGATGGCTCGATGAACGTCACCGCCAGCGCTACCAGCATGCCGATGGCGAAAAGCCAGTAGCGCCTTGCGACCGTTACCAAGACCGTGAAGGCATTGGCGACGTCCCGCCTCCACCGGCTCTCTTCCTTGAAGAGCATGGAGCCGAAGAGGGATTGGCCGCCACTCGTGAAGGCGCTGCTCTCTCCTTTGTCTCCTTTCCTCGCGGAGGCGTTCATCTGCCCCAAATCGGACGGTTTGATCGAGCCCGAGTCCGATCTCAGCCGTGGACGGGAAGAAGGCTTCCTCGAGCGCTTTCGCGTGAGCTTCGGCGAGGGCGACCGCGCCGCAGAGTCCACGTAGCTCTCGTCTACGAACCGTCCTTTTGCTGCTTGCTTCAGCCTTCGATCTGTTGCGTCCACATCTTTACTACTGGATTCGACGAGTCGCGATCTGTCGCAAGTTGGGTATCTCTTTGGCACCGGCGAGAGGCTCGTTCTTCCGGTCGCACGCCGCGATTCGGCATTCGCAGCAGAAGCCGAAGCTGCCTTGCCTGGCGTCCTTCCCATCTCCTCGTCGACAGATGAGTTGTCCCCACTCCTGTCACCTCCATCTCCTTCTTCTCCATCTTCTTCTTCTTCTCCATCTCCTTCTTCTTCTTCTTCTTCACTCTCCCCCTCCCCCTTTTCCTCCTCATGGTTGTCGTGTTCATTGCCAGAATCCTCCTGCTCGTCCTGGTCCTCCGGCGGCTGGAACAGCTCCAGGAGGCCTCGAGCTCCCACGACGCCAGGGTCCACGGAGGCGGCGCCGCCCTGGTTGAGCGACTGGTCGTTGCTGTCCGCATTGTCCGCCGCATACTTGAGAATGATCTGAGCCGCGCGGACCTCTGCCTGGTTCGCCCGGCCGTCAAAGGCCCCCCCGCGGTCCTCCAGAGCCCGCACCACCCGGTCTTCCACGTCAAACCGGTTGTGGCTCATCCCGCGACGCCTCCCTCGTGGCCCCAAGCGCCCACCTACTTATCAGCGGAATACCAGAGCGCGCTGTGAGATAGGGGGGGGGGCTCTAATGCCAGCAGTGCAGGGCCAAAGGCTGAAGAAGAACGGCACTAGAGCTTTCGAGAACAGCGAGAGGGATTGTTGGCAGAGAAACTGTTATGCAGCGTTTCGGATGCGGAAATAAGAAGATGTTGACGTACGTGGCAGAAAAGAGGATGGGATTGGTTATGGGTCAGACCTCTAAACCAATGGAGATTTCATTAAATGTTCTACTTTGGATGATAAGTAGATTTGATTGGTAGAAGATGAAAAGAAGCTGAAGGATGCGGCTTAAGGCTTAAGGAGAAGAGATGAAACCGTATTATTATAATATTGCTATAATAAAGATCTTCAACTAGACTTCAAAATTCATAAAATATTATTAAATTCATATCCAATGATGTCAATCCTTTTCTCATAATGGTCCAATAACCCGCGTCAAACTCCACTCGTTGCGTAATATTCATCTGTTATAGACCAACAATAGACGCAGCCCATTTCTGCGCGCCAAAAGATCGTTGCTTCTTTTCATTTCGCGTTGGCGCCATTTCGGTGGGACACTTCTTGCGCGCCCAGCGCGCCCTCTCCGGACCGCAGACGACTCCGGGTCTCTTTCACGATTCATAAGGACCTGACGCGCCACGTTCGCGCTCCGTGTCAGTGACACCGAGTCCGCTCCCTTTGGACGTCACACGTTCACTTCGCGGAGAGCACTTCGCGTTGTCATCGCCGGTATGCCACTGCATCTGCGGCGCGTTCCGGTCAAGTCCGAGAATGCGCCTCAGCGCAGGAGACTGAAGAAGAGAAGCAGACCTGGCGTCTCGAAAGGCGGGCGAAACGCCAAGAAGGAAGGAGAGCTTCAAGTCTTTTTGTCGCAGAAGCTTACGTCTCGTGCGGCCAAAGTGGACGGAGCACAGCTGGATGACGACGAGGATGACGATGTTCTCCTCACCTCGCAGAAGCGTCCTCCAAGTCCTTCCGGAAGCGCTTTTGGAGCAACGCAGTCGCAGTCGCAGTCTCCATCTCTAAGCTTTGTAGAGGGAAAGTCACAGGACGTGTCCAATACAGCGCAAAGTATGACGCGGGGCAAGAGGCGAAAGACCGCGCGTCAGCCTCTGTTCGAGCGGAATGCGCAGGGCGATTCGAAGGAAACGTGCTCGCGGCACGTCGAAAACAACAAGGAGAACGTCGTCAACTCGAGCAGGAGGGCTGACATTGTCGAGGCTACGCAGGCCTTGGAGGGCGCAAGCGTGGAAGTGTCCCAGAGCGACCGGATTCGACTTGCATGCCAAGAGGAAGAGCAGCGAGTTCTGGATGTGATTGGGGCGCTCGGGCGGAGCAGGGTCGGAATGGGAATCCGGCCCCTGATGAGCCTCGCGATGACGCAGGCAGAGTTCATGGCGCAAGATGCTTCGGAAGCCACTACAGAGGAGGAAGGAGCCCGTGCTGAAAGATGTGAAGTAAGCGTGGGCGACCTTGATGAGAAGGAGATTCCAGGGGATGCGATTTCGGATCCCAAAGAAGCCTCAATCCAGTTGGTCGTTCCAGAAAGGGGAAGCCAAGGTGACGAGGACGCTGATCAGGACGCTGATCAGGACGCTGATCAGGACGCTGATCAGGACGCTGACGAGGACGGTGATCCGAGTTTGCCTAGGGACGAGGTTGAGCTAGGTGCTGACGAGGAAGATGCATCAGTTTCCATGAGCAGTCAAGTCGAGCCTACTTCAGAAAAGGAGGACAAGCATTCGGCGAATGGTCCAGAAGTTCAAGAGGATGGCATTGAGGACGTGGCAGTGGAGCTGGAGCAAGTACACCAAGAGCAAGGGCACGAGAGAACAGAAAAAGATGAGGATCATCTTATCGATGGCTTACAGCCGCTCGGCTTCGCAGCGTTCGAAGAAGGAGAACAGCAAGACAAAGGAGAAGATGATGAAGAAGAAGGAGAAGGGCAGTCCGAAGCAACGAAGGAAGCAGAGCCTCTGAAAGAAGCGAGCCCGGAGGGCGAGGAATGCGAGAAGACTGATTCTACGGCCATGCAGGCTCCAGGACTTGCGAAGGCCGAAGCGATGTGCGAAAGGATGCCTCCACATCCCGAAAGCAAGTCGAATTCGGCCCGGAGAGACTCGCTCCTGAGCGTCGGACCCACTGAGGAGTCGCTTCACGAGCAGCCGGTGCAATCGACTCCCACGTCTGCTACGTTCCGGGTTTACGATCTTCAGGTCTCCTCAGCTGGTATGCAGGAGGCTGGTTCAGCGATTTCCGTCGCAAGCGAGACGAAATCCCTCAACAGCAGCTTCTATGGGATGGAGAACCCGGTGGTCAGTCCCTTCCAGAATCCCAGGAGCAATGCTGCGTATCCATGGAAGACCCCGTCCGAGGACTCCTTATGCTTGCCTGAGCATTGCGTGGACGTCATGGACTTCAGCGAAGGCGATGGTTGCGACCAGAGCGGATGCCTCGATCAGGCTGGCGGATCTTCTGCCCCGTCCAACTCCAGCTCGTCGCGATCTGCCTTTGCCCGGAAGCGAAACAGTGCGAAGTGCAGGTTTGTGACTCCCACGACAAGGCGGTCGGACCTGTCTGGCAAGCACCCACGGACGACCAGCGCGAAGGGCACGCCTGGAACTGTGGGGACAAGTGGAACGGACCGGACGATGACGCCCGCATGGTCACCCACTCCAGTCCAGCAACGGCAGGGCCCAGACAGCGCGTCTGTCCTTGCCGATGAAAGCAGAAGCGGCGATGAAGCGAAGCTCGCAGATCTGATGGATGACATCAAGCATGACAGCTGTGAGTCTGTCGACCGAGGCCTACCTCCACGCTCTGGGGTATCCCGAGCCCTTTTTGACGAAAGGCGCGTTCTTCTTGATTTCCTGGACGAGTCCGGCCAGCCGCCGCCGCAGGGGCACCACTTGCAGCCGCAGGAGCCGCAGGAGGAATTCCAACTGGAGTCAACGCACCAAATGCCACTCAAGCAGGTGCTCCGTGTGTCCGACTTGCTCATGGACACAAAGGATCCTGAGGACAACCTCCAAAGCGAAAACCCAAAGGGCGGAGCGCGAGGCGATGCGGTCAAGTGCGGGCCATCGGAGGCAGAGGAGAACTACGCTATGCCTAGCAGCAGCGATTCTGCCGCGGCCGCGTCACCAGAGGCTCTCGAGACTCCGGAGGCATCGGTCGCGCCGGAGGCATCGGTCGCGCAAGCAGAGCAAGCCGCAGACGGCGGCGAGGCTGCAGCATTGAAGAGACATACTGCGAGCGGGGGAGCAGAAGACTCCAGCAAAGGAGACAGCGATGGGGAAGGCCAGAGGACCCCTTCATCTCGGGTCGTGACTGGATTTGTCAGCGGGAAGAATCGAAGCCTCACCGTGTCGGAGGAAGCCCTGAACCTCATGTCTCGTCGAGGCTCTGCGTCTGGAGCGCACGAGTCCGCGAAGGCCGGCGCAATGAAGACCCCGCCAGGCCGGGTCCTCACAGGCTTCCAGAGCGGGAGGAATCGAAGTCTGACGGTTTCCAAAGAAGCGCTTGATCGGGCGTCAAGCGCAGAAGGGGCGTCGAGCACCGAAGGGGCGTCAAGCACCGAAAGGGCGAGCTTACCTCGTGGGAAGGTCTCGACAGGCTTCGTCACAGGGAGAAGGCGATCTATCGAAGTAAAGGAGGAGACGCTTGCGCGATGCCAACTGAACTTCAATACACCAAATGTGCAGCCGGACTCGAAGAGAGTCTCTACAGGATTCACGAGCGGCCGGCAGCGCTCACTCTTCGTCAAGGCAGAGAGCCTGTCGTGCGCCACAAAGATCTTCCAGACGCCTGAGGCGAAGGACTCGAGGCAAACGATCCCCACCGGCTTCATGACGGGGAATCAGCGATCTGTAGCAGTGCGACCTGACAGTCTCGCTCGCGCAATGCAATCGGGGGATCATCCTCCAACAGAGCTGAGCACCCCTTGGGCGAAGTACCCGGACGCGGGGGCCGCGGTCGCCGGCGAAGAAGGGGCGAAGAGCTTGACGGAAAAGAAGCCGACCTTACAGGGGCGAGCCACGACCGAGAGAAATGGGTCGGCGACGGCGGAGGAGAATGCCAGCAGATCAAAGCGTAGGTCGCTGGAGTATCCCCTTCGCAGATCCGAAGGAGTCATGGGAGGAGCGAAACCGACTCCTCGAACCTGTCGGACGGCTCCGCCCACGGCGAAACGGCGGCGAGGTCGGTTTCGCATTCCTGCCCGGAATCGCAAAGCCGCCGGGGCGCACAAGACAGAGAGCAGCCGCAGAAGTGCTCCGACGTCCGCTTTGACGGCAAGGCCTTGCCAGGCTCCGAAGCAGCCTTGCCAGGCTCCGAAGCGAGAGAAAAGACCGCTCTGTAGTCTCGGGTTGGGCGAATCGTGCGAAGTTGATGTCATCCCACAGGTGCTCTACGCCGTCGACGCGGTCAACGTCTTGAACCTTTGCTACAGCGATTCTGGTCGACCTTTCACCTTCTCCGGCGACCGCGAGGCCATCCAGCAGATCAAGACCCGCGTCGAGGCGCTGACGATGGAAGCGCTAGGTGCGGCATGGGTCACGAATCACATTCGTTGGATCGCTTGGAAGCTTGCTTCCATGGAGAGGAAGTATCCGCATGGCCAGGCCGGCCGTCTTGACTTGGACCGGGTGTGCCTGCAGCTCATCTCTCGGAAGAACCAGGAAGCGAAATCGAGGTCAAGGCCCCTTGTGAGGAAGCTTGTGAACGGAGACGTCAGCAGCAACGCAATGCGAATGTGCCTGATGGTCGTTTGCAATGCAATGGACTGGGAGTTCGCCGGCGACCCGGAGGATGAGGCGGAGGAGGACGACGACGAAAGCAACGCCCATGGCAAGGAAGGTGCCGGTTGCGTCAAAGTGATTCTCAGCGACGGATGGTATCCGATAGTGGGCGTCCTGGACGAGGCGCTGAGCCACCTGTACAAGTCCGGACACTTCCGCGACGGAACGAAGCTAATGATCGCGGATGCGCGTCTTTCGCTTCCTGACGGACCGATCGAGCCGTTGGAGTACCTGGACAAGGCCATGTCAAAGTGGCCTCAGCTTGGCTTGCACGTGAACGGAACTCGCAGAGCGCGCTGGGACCTCAAGCTGGGATATCCGCAGCTTCGGCGAGGCGATGCCCGGGGACCTGCGCCCACGGCCAACGCATTGGATGCGCTTGGGAACGCTTTCTTGCGGATTCCCCTGGACACCATCAGGCGTCACGGAGGTGTGGTGTCCGAGAGCGTCGGCGTGATCGTGACCAAGCAAGAGAAGATGTACAAGGACACGCTGGCTGCGGCTGACGGGACGTTCAACTTCGAGCTGCGCGAGGCGGAGGTCGAGCGGATCATCGAGAGGTCGCTGGCAGACATTGAGAAGGACGCAGAGCGAATGCTGGAAGGACGCTCCCGCGATTCGCCTGGCACGGAACGGCTCGAAAGAGCGATTCAGAACGAAGTGTTGGAGAAGACGTCGATGCTCCGGCAGCGCTTTCATCCCTATCAGCGATGGGCTCTCAAAGCTGTCCCTCTCCGCTGGTCCGGCAAGAGGCCGGGGAGCGGCAGGGTGGCGGACGTCGAGCTGTCGATCTGGGGCGACGCCGCGCAAGACACCGCGCTGCCCAAGGAAGGCCAGGTCGTCGCCATCCGCGGCGTCCGCGCAAGGGGCATCTCCCCGACGGGCCTCCTCAGCGTCAACAGCCAGCAGCGAAGGTTTCAGGTCCTCAAGGTGGCGGACTCGCTGGAAGAGTACTTGTCGAGCCTGCGCGCGTCTGTGAGGCCGCGCACCGAGGCCGCCGCCGCCGCCGCCGCCGCCGCCGCCAGCCAGCGTGAAGGTGAGGGAAGGGCATGTCCGATGTGTGACACGCTGCTGGGGCCCAATGAGACGTTGGAAGAGCACCTTCGGCACTGCTTCTCGCACGCGGAGATCTTTTCACAAGATTAAAACAGGTTATCACCGTAGTCAGAGGAACGTTGACACGACCAACCCGTTCCCTGCCTAGTAATGGCTTTACTTCCCAGCTTACTTTCACTGTTGCTGCGGCGCAGACACGCACCTTGCACGCTCTTCCACACGCCGCGAGGACACGATGCTTCAACGCACAGCTGCACTTGCACTCTTCTTTACTTGAGGAACCCACAATGACATGCATGTTGTTTCGTCGCACACTTCGCCGCCGACGCCAATGACTGCTCACATGCAGTATCTTGACGACCAGGCCAAGTCAAAACACAAAATTTCTTCACGAAGGATGTCGCTCCCGCTACCGACGTGTGCGTGCTGATGATGATGATGATGATGATCACAAACTTCTTGGTCTATTGGTTACACTCACTGCGGCCGCCGAAGAGACGTCGAGGCGCGACTCCTCTTCGAGATGGAGCGCAGGCCATTCCTGGCCGCACCCGTCTTCGCCGGTTCGGGAGCGGGATCCACCAGCGCCTCGGTCCCCTCCCTGCGTCCCGCGGCATGCACTTCCGCCGCGCCACTTGCCTTGCCGGAGACCGCCCTCGCTTCGCGCCCTCGCCGAGCGAGCTTCTTAATCTCCAGGTACGATCTCTCGTCCTCCGTCATCCCGGCCTCTTGCAGATCTTCTATCTCCATGAGCTCTCTGAGAGCATTGGACGATCTGGACCTCAACTTGAAGAGAGCCCGGTTCTCGATGAGCCGCACCCGCTCCTTGGTGCAGCAGTGCTTCGCGCCCACCTCGCTGACGGTCTTCGGCTGACCGTCATCGAGGCCGAAGCGCATCCGCAGGATCGACGCTTCTCGTTCTCCGAGGCGACTGATCATGCTATCGATAACTTCCCTAAGCGTGAACCTCTGGACCAGCTCCTCGGGGCACGGCGACTCGCAGGGGAGGAGATCCCCGAGAGTCGTCGCCGAGTCGCGCTTGCGCTGGTCCACTCTCCTATCCATGGAGAAGACGGTGTGCTCCGTGCCCACCACGGTCGCGAGGCGCGCGCTCGTGACCCCGAGCTCCCGCGCGAGCTCCTCCATGCTCGGCGGCCGCCCCAGCGCCTCTTCTAAGTTCTTCCACTCCTTCCCGGCGCGCTGCTTGAGGTCGTGCAGGTGCGCGGGCAGGCGGATGACCCGGCCGGAGTCGACCACGGCCCGCTGGATCTTCTGCCGGATCCACCACGTGGCGTAGGTGCTGAACCGGAAGCCCTTCGCCGGGTCGTACCTCGCGGCGGCCACGGCGAGGCCGACCGCGCCCTCTTGGATGAGGTCTTGCATGGGCAGGCCCCGGTTGCGGAAGCACTTGGCGATGGACACGACCAGCGCCAGGTTGGACTTGATCATCTCCGCCCGGGCTTCCTTGGCCTTTCTAATGGTCTTCTTGAGCTCGTGGACGCTCATGTCCATGGCTTCGGCCCACTCGGCCATGGACACGGAGTCCTTGTCGTCCAAGCTGGTCTTCTGCTCCGCCAAGGCATCCCGCACCGCCTCCAGTTCTTCCAGGCGGCGGATCTGCCGCCCGAGGGCCATCTCCTGCTCGTGACTGAGCACGGAGCGGCCGCTCTTGGTGGCCCTGCCGTTGATGTACTTCATGAGCCAGTGGATGCTGTCCGACGGCTCCACCACTTGCAGAATGCCGGAGCGCGGGTTCAAGGCCGGCACGTAGGCGGTGTCGCTGAGGTGGACGTGTCTTCCGGGCCCTTTCCGACCGCTTCGCACGCCCATCACCAGACCCGCCCGCAGCGCCGCAGCCAGCTGGAGGGCCAGGAGCGCTCCTAGAATCAAGCGGCGGGCAAAGCGAAGGTCAGTTGTGGCGGAAAGCCAGCGTCAAGTCGCCCGTTTTCGCCGCCCAACGATCTTCCAACTTCAAACTGCGTCGTTGTGGCGCCGTTTCCCAACTTTGCATGCTGCCCACCGCCCGTGGCAATCTTTCACCAAGCTCCGAAACCGCGTCTGAACCCTCCCGAGCCCCCCAAAAAGCTTCTCACGGCCGCGAGAGATCCCGACCAGCCGTCAGCCGTCGGGGCGTTTGCGCCGTTTGGGGCTCGCGCGCCGCCTTGGCGGGGTGGTGGCTCTCACCTGTTATTCTCAGACAGGTCCTCATGGCGAAAGCGCGGCTCTGGACAGCTGTAGGAAAGCGTAGACGCGCAGTCCGCGCCGCAGACGCAAAGATTAGGCCGGACTTGAAGCGCAGGCCGACCGCAAGGAGAGGGCGTGCTGAGTTCCGGAGCGCTTCGGGCGCGCCGATCTCGCGCCTCGGCTTTCCACGCGAACGCGGAAGGGGAAAGACGACGCGGGAGCGCTGGGCGCCGCCGGAGTCACTCAGCCTGAGCGCCAAAGAGACGGCGTGTGGATTAGCTCATACGTATGAACCTCCCCACGCACGGACAACGGGTGTGGATTTGGAGGATTAAAATATGTTATATTTGGAATATAAAGATATTTTTATGAACAGGTAGTGGTGAAGAGGAAACGGCTTTTTGGGTAAAGTGGGACGTCGGCGAGGCGAGGCTGAAGCATGGCGGGTTAGCCACTTGCGTGCGCCTGCGTCCTCCGTCAGCAGCGGGGATTGGACAGGTGCTCAGATAGGCAAGCTTGTCACCGGGCCCCTGTCCGCCTGATTGGGCAGCCGGTGCCAACGCCCAATCGCAGGCGAGATTCGGGTGCTTGCAGCGTGTCGTTTTCGTTTTCGTGGCAAGTTCCAGTAAGTATGAATTATAGATTGTTTAGTCTACTTGCCGTCCCCATCAGTTCATGCCGGGTAACGTTTCAAGATGCGTTTCTTCTCTCCTGGGAGATGCAGACACCAAGACGCCGGGTCGCCGTGGTTGCCACCACGTCGGGTTTCACGGCTTTCCGGATTGGGTGACAGGATTTCCGGATCTCCCGGATTCCAGGATTTCCGGATTTCCACGCGAAGCAAAAGCTGCTGAAGCATCCCAGTCAGAGAATTCCAGAATTGCAGAATCACAAAATTCCACAAAATCGCAGAATTCAACAGAATCGCAGAATTCAACAAAAACGCAGAATTCAACAGAAGCGCAGAAGCGAAACGACCAAAACAAGGAGCTAGCTCAGCAGGCAAATGGCAAGATGGCAAGGTCCACAGCAGGTACCACAGGCTTAACCCCACAGGTACCTATCGACGTGGTACTCATATAGTACTCGGACCAGTACCTTTCAGTTGTCGCAGAATAACCGAAAAGGAGAAATTCAAATCCAAGGCCGAAAATCCAAATCGATACGCGGCTTCCCAACCAAGCAAACACGAGGCCTCACGAAGCGCCGCAACGACGAGAGAGAGGGCCGTCGCCGGCTTCATCCCCGCCGCTCAAACTCCTTGATACCAAGATCAGTCTCGTTTCCAAAGTGCGGCTTGTCGGAGTCAGTGCGAGATGAGCGGCGCAAGCGACGTGAATCTGAACGCCGCGGAAGTGCGCGATCTGACGCGCATCGAGCGCATCGGCGCGCACAGCCACATCCGCGGTCTCGGTCTGGACGATGCGCTGGAACCTCGAGAAGTGTCACAAGGTATCCCAAGCTCTCCACAGCCTTGTGCCGGCCTCTTCTTTCCCCTGAGCTCTGCCAGTCCGCTGCTCGCTCCATCCTCCTCTTACGCGACTTCTCCGCACCCAGGAATGGTGGGCCAAGGGCCTGCGCGCCGCGCGGCCGGAGTGGTGTTCAAGATGATCCAGGAGGGCAAGATTGCTGGGCGGGCCATCCTGCTCGCTGGTCAGCCGGGAAGCGGAAAGACGGCCATCGCCATGGGGATCGCGCAGGCGCTGGGCGAGGACACGCCCTTCAACACGATTGCGGGCTCCGAGATCTTCTCCCTTGAGATGAGCAAGACCGAGGCCTTGACGCAGGCCTTCCGGCGCAGCATTGGCGTGAGGATCATGGAGGAGACGGAGATCATCGAGGGCGAGGTGGTCGAGATCCAGGTGGACACGCCGGTGGATGGCTCGGCCGAGAAGCGCGGCCGGATCACGCTGTGCACGACGGACATGGAGACCGTCTACGACCTGGGCTCCAAGATGATCGACTCGCTGCAGAAGGAGAAGGTGCTTGCTGGGGACGTCATCACCATCGACAAGGCCAGCGGCAAGATCACCAAGCTGGGCCGGAGCTTCACGCGGAGTCGCGACTACGATGCCATGGGGCCGCAGACGCGCTTCGTGCAGTGCCCCGAAGGCGAGCTGCAGAAGCGCAAGGAGGTCGTGCACGTGGTCTCGCTTCACGAGATAGACGTCATCAACAGCAGGCAGCAGGGCTTCCTGGCCTTGTTCTCCGGAGACACGGGCGAGATCAAGGCCGAGGTGCGCGAGCAGATCAACGCGAAGGTCGCCGAGTGGCGAGAGGAGGGCAAGGCCAGCATCGTGCCCGGCGTGCTCTTCATCGACGAGGTGCACATGCTGGACATCGAGTGCTTCAGCTGGCTCAATCGGGCGCTGGAGTCCGACCTGGCGCCGGTGCTCATCATCGCCACCAACCGCGGCTTCGCGAACATCCGAGGAACCAAGTACAAGAGCCCGCACGGCATCCCCATAGACCTTCTAGACCGCCTGATGATCATCCCCACCGCGCCGTACAAGGAGAAGGAGATCCGCCGGATTCTCGAGATCCGATGCGAAGAGGAAGACGTGGACATGGCCTCCGAGGCGCTGGACCTTCTCACCCGCATCGGCATGGAGACGTCCATGCGGTACGCGATCCACATGATCATGGCGGCATCGCTCTGCGCGAGCAAGCGGAAGGCCAACGAGGTCGACGTGGAAGACATCCGCCGCGTCTACTCTCTGTTCGTGGACGTGAAGCGATCCACGCAGTTCCTCATGGAGTACCAGCAGGACTTCATGTTCAACGAGATTAGTGACGACGAGGACGACATCGCCAGCAATGGCGGCCTCGACGATACGAGCAGCATTCCAGTAGGTAAGTAGGGCAGAGTCGCAGGTCGAGGGTGCAGGTCAAGGCCGCAGCCGGGAATCAAATTCCACCGGGGTGATGCAGGACGCCCACGGAAAGCTAACCGACCTCTCTTGTGTGTTCGGTATCGCGGATGGCCATTGCGTAGATGGCGCCGAGGACGAAGAGATCGATCTGAGTGATGCGATGGAGACCTAGGCAAGAGAAGTAGCACGACGCCTGGAGCTGCTTAGAACAACAGGAAGGAAAGAGTGGGGCCAGGATGCTTAGACGCGGCCGACTCGATACCAAAGAGGAAAGCAACATCCGGGTCGTGGCGTCGTCGCTCTGCCTCTCCGGTTGCAGCATGTCTTCCCCGCTCTCTCCCATAGATCTTCCCACGAGGCCGGCGCACTCCATCGTCGTATCACCCCTCGGAGCAGTGTGGCCACGGGACGCTTGCCTCAACGACGAAGGCCAAACACGCTTTGATTCTTGAAGCACGCTCCTCGTCGTCGGCCAGCTGATCGCGACGAATGTGACAGACAGACACTAGAGCCTACCGAAGAGGGTTGAACGTTGAATACGTAGGGGAGGTGGATACAGCTACGTCATGTGCGTTGGCTGACCCAAGAGAGCGCCTCTCTCTCCCCTTCGCCCCCCTGGAGCAATACCCTTGTTGTCTATCTATAGTACGTGTCTTTCACACGCTTCCTCTGCGCCATCTCCGATAAGCAATCGTCTAGTGCACAACTCATTCGGTCATGGTGATCGGTCATCTGATCGATCACTTGACGCGTCAAAAAGTCCCGTCTATTTAGTCATGATGACCGATTGAGTAATCGATTGCACAATCAATTAAAATAATCGATTGCTTGCCTGGTCAATTTAATTGATTGTTTCAATGAATTGTACAATCGATTGCACAATCGTTTGTACAATCGATTGAACTAATCGATTGTACAATCAATTAATTCAATCAACTGATTAACCAATTAATTGACCAATCAAGCGATCGATTGAACCTGGAAGTGGGACCAGCACATCAGCCGTGTCTACTATGACTCGGAAAGACATTTCATGAACTCACATTCGGATGAACTCGCCTCACTCGCCCGCCATACGCATCCATTCGGGGCAGAGCCAAAATCTGCAGAGTGACATTTTTGTGCCCGACTGCGCTCTCCGCCTGATTTTACTG
>JAAMXY010001588.1:0-21160 GCA_019677205.1 Pinguiococcus pyrenoidosus
ATGAGCTCTTCTGATTGGACGCCTTGGTTCTCAGCCAGGGAGCTGCACGGTGTGGTCGGTAGAATTTATGGTCCGATCACACGACTATCACATGACCGCATATCTTTGGCGCCAAAAATCGCCCAAGTCGCCGTTCAAACATGCGATCTTTCGCCACATTAGCTATACTGCAGCTCTCGCTACTGGCGCATGGCGATCCAGTGCAAAATACGGCCCAGAAAGTGGGTCAGATGACCCAGCTGGACATCAGCGTCGTTTGGGACCCGCAGAAGCAGGCCATAAACGAGGAAAACGTCGCGTCTTGGCTAAAAGACACCAAGGCCGGGTCGTTTCTCAACTCTCCGTTCGCGATTTATGACAACAAGAACACCAAAGTTGGCTGGGACCCTCTGGAGTGGAGGACTGTTCTCAATCAGCTACAGAACGCCGCATTTAACGAAGGGGTTCGTGACCTTCTTTTGGCTTTCTTTGGGGTTTCTAACGTTCATCGCATCTTCCGCGTGTGAGTGTGAAAGCAGATGTGCGCATAAATGCTTCGTATCACTGCGCAAGCTTTGCTGCATGACAAGTTGTCGCAAACTTCTTTAGACAGGCGCGAAAAAAAAGATATCGAGCCAAAAGCCCAAACTCCTAACTCGCTTTGCGCCTCTTTCGCAGATCCGCCCAATTCTCTACGGGATCGACAGTATCCACGGCGCCACGTACGTCAAAGGATCGGTGATCTTCCCGCAGCAGCTGACCCAGGCGGCAGCTTTTTGCCCCAAGATGGCGGAGGAAGTGGGCCGAAGGACCGCGCGGGCCACGCTGAAGGCCGGCATCCCATGGATCTTCAGTCCTGTGGTGGGAGTGATGAGCGAGCCCCGCTGGGCCCGCGTCTTCGAGACGTACGGAGAGGACCCGATGCTTGTGGGCGACCTGGCCTCGGCGTATGTCCGGGGCGTGCAGGGCTATCGCGCGCCGGAAGACAGCTTCAACGGCCCGAAGCGCGTAGCGGCGTGCGTCAAGCACTTCATCGGCTACTCGCATCCCACTGGAGGCCATGACCGGGCGCCGGTGCACTTGGACCGGCCCACCCTCTATCGGATCTACTTCCCGCCCTTTCAGCGGGCCTTGAAGGAGAGCCTCACCGTCATGGAGGCTTACCATGAGATTGGGCGCATCCCGCTGGCCGTGAACGAGGATCTGCTTCGATATCTGCTGCGCGGGCGGATGCAGTTCGATGGAATGATGGTCACGGATTACCGGGAGATCCAGAACGCCGAGATCTGGCACCAGAGCGCAAGCACGTACGAGGAAGCCATCGTCACCTCCATGCAGAAGACGACCATCGACATGAGCATGGTGCCCGACAACAAGGACTTCTTCAACACGCTCTTCAACGCCGTGGCGAAAGGGACGGTGCCTGAGAGCCGCGTGGATGCGTCTGCGGAGAGAATCACGACTCTCAAGGACACGCTCGGGCTGAGCTGGGAGAAGATGGGGGGCGTTCAACACGACGACGTCAATCCCAACGCCGCCGCCCTGGACTTCTACGCCACCGACCGCTCAACGGATATCCTGACCGAGTTCCAAAGCGAGGCTACGGAGGACGCGGAGTTCGCGATCGACTTGATCCAGAAGACGACCGTCCTCTTGAAGAACTCGGTGCCGCCGAGTCTGCAGGGCACCGAAGCTGCCGCTCGCGCGCTGCCGCTGCCCGCTGTGATCGATGCTCGCAAGCCGAAGCTTCTGCTGGCGGGCCCCACCTGCAACAGTCTTGCCGCCCAGACCGGCGGATGGAGCGTTCATTGGCAAGGACCGACCGAAGGCGACGCAGAAATCGTCGATGGTGCCGCAGGTGGAGCTGCGACAGACAGTTGGAAGCACGTCAGCGCATCCACGCTACTGGAGGGCTTCCGGGATCTGCAAGCCGACGTGACGTACTGCTCGGGGGTTGGCTTTGACGGAACGCCCGCCTCCGACTGTCCGGATGGCCTAGCGGCCGGCCACGATGCAGCGGTCGTCTGCCTTGGTGAGGCTACCTACACGGAGAAGCCGGGCGATATCAACGACATCGCGCTGAACCGGGGCCAGCAGGCGTTTCTGAAGGACGTGCGGGACAGCACTACGAAGGCGCTCATCCTCGTGTACTTCGGCGGGCGGCCCCGGATACTTGATGAGGAGACCCGGGATCTCGCCGACGCGATTGTGTTTGCGGGGCTTCCTGGGCCAACGGGCGGCCTTCCGATTGCCAAGCTCCTTCTGGAGACGGCTGAAGCCGGCGCGCCGGGAACCGCCGGCGTGGTCTCTCCGAGTGGTCGCCTTCCGTTCACGTGGCATGCGTACGAGGCCAACACGCAGCCGTACTGGTCAGAGCCGTCCCAGCAGTGCAGCGACGCGGTCGACGGGTCGTTGGGTCATGCTCCGGCCTACTCAAATGGTCGATGCCCCGAGTGGTTCGCATTCGGCACGGGCATGGGATACGCCACGATGGAGTACGCAAATCTCTCTGTAAGCCCGCCGGACTGGGCTTCCGCCGAGGCTGAGAAGGTGCGCCTGCCCGAATCGAAGTACCTCCCGCGCTCATTTTCTTTTACAAAGTCCCTCACTGGCTAGCTTTCCACCCTCTGCCCTGTGATCTCCTAGGCACTTCGCGAAGCTGATTTTGATTCTGAGCACCTCATCACCTTGGTGGAGATCTCCGTTGGCTGGGCCGCCAATCAGCTTGACCACGCCGCGTTGCTCGACGGAGTTCGGCATGTCCTGCTTCTCTTCGCGTTCCGGCAAGCCAGCTACGTCGTGCCCGAGTACAAACGCTTGGCAAGCTACTTGTCCATCGAGTCGGTGGAAAAAGCGCAGGCGACCACCCTTACGCTCAACATCAGCGCATCGGCCCTAGCTTCCCTGGCCGAAGACGGCATGCACGACATCATTGAACCCGGAAGGTGAGGCTGAGAAGATCGTTGGACGGGTAGCCGCCAAGTGGCTGACCTGTCTCTCCGCCTTGTTCCGCGTGGACACAACAAATCATCAAAGCGTTTTCCATATCGGAGCTGGCCCGCATGTGGATTGCCGCGCGGACGAGACGTCGAGTCCCAGCATCGGCTTTGAATCCTCAGTCGACGCCTCGTGGGACCACAGCAACTGTGCGGAGCTTTCCGTCCCTTCGACGATCTTTTCCGACCCGATCTGCAGCTACGCCTGTGAGCAGTGGGACCTGACGAGGCCGCCCAGCCGAAATCTGGTGGGGTGCGATCCGAAGGACTCGTGGCAGCACATGGACTTCGACTCCTGCATTTCGACTTGTCAAAAAGCTTCGCGCCCTTGGACGTGGGACTACGTGCAATGCCTGGAGAAGGCCAGAACGGACGGTGTTTGCACCTTCGCCGACCGCTGCTGGAACAACTATCATGTAAGTCGCTTTCTGTCGAATTTAGCTTCTCCGACGCTCCCGCAGAAATAGCCTCACGTCGGGCCGGCCTCCTCAAAGACCACGAAGGAGAGATCACTGGTGTCGCCCCGTTATCGCACAGCTACCATAGCGCTGTCCGTGACCATCGGGGTGCTGGGATTCCTTCTCGTGATATCAAAGCACGTGGTGCAGAAGCTGAGGAGGGAGCTGGGTCGCTTCCGGGAGGTGCCCCAAGAGGAAGAGGTCGAGAATCTTCTGGTGGAAGATGCGGTGCTGGAGGATCCGGAGGCCGAGTTGGAGCTTCGGCAGCGTCCTCGGTAGAGGCCCGGCGCGAGAGGCACACGGAGAAGTAGGTATTGCAAGGAGAAGCGCTGTCCACGCACGCAATCATGCTCCAACCGGCGCTGGCAGACTCGTGCTCATCAGCTTGCGGGCGAAGCTCTTCAGTCCGCTATCTTCTTCAAAAATGCTGGCGTCCTCCCGAACTCGTCCTGGTAGGCAACTTCCTCCGGGGCGTATCGCGGGGAGCGCTTCGGCGCGGCGTTCTCTTGGCTTTCATGGTGCCCGGTCGCCACGACCACGGGAATGGCGAAGCGCTCTGGAATCTTCAGGGCATGCCGAATGCGCAGCGCGTCGAAGCCCTCCATCGGCGCTGTTGCGAGGCCCAAGGCAGTAGCGGCCAACAAGTAATGATCCGCCGCCAGCATCGTGTTCTTGAAAGCCCAAGTGTCCGCGAGGGACACGGAAGGCATCGGCCTCGTGGGTGAAAGCAGATGCCCTGCCACCTGCTTCAACCTGGTCGCCAGAACGCCTTCGCCGCTGAAGTACGCCACCATCGCCGCCAGCCTGCTGAGCGCCTGCTGCGGCTTGCCGTGCTGCCGATTGAGCTCCAAAAGCTGGAAGAAGAGAGGTTGCTAGCTTGAGCTGGTCGATAAAACACCAACACTGCTGGCAAAAGAAGCGCACCTTTTCCGTCTCCTTCGTGACCTCCAAATCTGCCAAGAAGATGGCCGTCACAGGTGCATTTTTCACCCGATGCACGTTCGCCGGACCCGTCATACACTCGCTCAGCGCCTGTCTCTCCGGACTTCCCTGGACGAACTGGGGCGATTTCCGGTCACGTTTCGCCAATTTTGGGCCAAATTCCGCCATTTTGATTCTGCGACAATGCCACATACCAGCACTCGATATGGCTGCGCATTGAAGCTCGATGGCGCCCGCTGCGTCATCTCCAGCAGGAACCGAAGATGGTCATCTTGCACCTCCTGGGCGCTGAAGGCGTACGCTGTGCGCCTCTTGTACACGATGTTCGAGAACGCTTCCCTGCTGGTCGACAGCAGCCTTGCGAAGGCCCGAGGCCTCGGAACAGCCAACTTCGAAGTGATCATTGTGCGTTAAAGAGCGGCGTCTCGCAGGTGTCACTAGATAATCTTGTGACAGCGGCCCTTGCCGGTGTCGCGCCAAGTCTGGCGCGACACCGTTCTCCGCTCGTTCTGCATCTTCGGATCCCTTAACAATCCGCGTAAAAGGGCGTTTTTTGCGTATATTTGGGGACTTTCCAGAGAGTCAGCGAGCTTGTACAGTGCGCGGAGGTGCTTGAGACGGGTGCGCAAAGTTTCAGGACAAGCGAGCCCTGATCTATGGCGTAACTGGTGGATTTCTGCGTTGCGGAAGGCGTTCAAAGCCACTTTTCCGGCGTTTTCGGCGTAGTTTAGCGGCCTAAATCGCCGACTTCTTGCCCCAAGTGGTTCGAGTGCTGATAGCCGAGCACCGGGAGTCAAAGTCCCAGATGGCATCGCTGCAGCAGAACCAGAACCAGGGAGACTTCGCTTTGGAGCTTCGCTCTTGGGCCCAAAAGGGCCGACCGGACAAGATCCGGGCCCTTTTTCAGCGCCATCCTTCGTCTTCAGACATGCCTACGGGGGACAGTCTTGGGCACACGGCTTTGGTGTACGCGGCGAGCACGGGCGACGAGGCGTTGGTGCACGAGCTGCTAAAGCACAGCGGCACAACGACTGCCTCCGATGCCGACGCCGCTTCTGGCGTCGAGCCGGTCCACGTGGCTGCGTATTTCGGCCACGCGGCGGTCATACGACTCTTGCATGAGAATTGCGGGGCTTCGGTGTTGGACGCAAAGACCGGGAGTGGCCACCAAGCTCTGCACTTCGCGGCGTATTTCGGCCACGTGGAGGCGATGGCGGAGCTTCTGGACCTCGGGGCGGACATCGAGGCGGAGTCGTCAGCTGGCGCCAGGCCCGTGTACCTCGCAGTGCTGGCTGGGAGAGAAGATGCGGTGGCGCTGCTGCTCGAGCGCGGCGCGTACTACAAGGCGCTGCTAACCCCCGCCCCGGATGCGCCGACCATTGAAGGAGAGCTTCTCTCGTTCCTGCACTCGGATGCAGGAGATGCGGACCCGCTCGCTGCTTGCCCTCTTCTCAAGGAGGAGATGAAGATCGTCGAGGGAGCGGTGGACATGGCTGATTTCGGCGGCGCTGCCCGAGGCCAGGATGCCGCGGCTGACGAAGGCGACGCTGGGTGGTACTACTTCACCGACCCGGAAGAAACGTCGCCGGGAGGCTACGTGCGGATTGGCTCCCTCCTCGCTGGGCAGCGAGGCAGAGATAAGCGCGGTGAAATTGGACCCGGCAGCCAGCCGAAGGAAGGGGCCGTGAGGGACTTTCGCCTCGATCGAATCAGGGCCGCCCTGAAGGTCCACGATCTCAAGCAGACCTCGAGATTCTACGAGCTTCGCGCACGTCGGTACCTTGATGGCGACTCGACGCGTCGCACAAAGAACCAGGACCTTGTCGAGCAGCAGGTGTACTTGCTGTCCAAGTATCTCGAGCTGTCTCCGCGACAGGTGGAGGAAGTTGCGGGCCTCACGCTGATCCGCGACACCGTCGACAGGATCATCAGCTGCCACCGGGCTTTCGCCATGGTCGTTCTGGATGGCGCCTTTCTCGTGCTCCTCGTGACGCTGTACTTGATCGGCGCCTGGACCTTCCAGCAGAGCGAACCTCTGGAGAGCCATGACGTGGCGATCCTCATCGCGCTGATCGTGTGCACCTTCTACCTTCTCGTTCGGGAAGGAAGGCAGATATGGGTCTTGTCCAAGAGGGAGGAGCTCAAGTACTACTTTGCGAACATGAACAACTACTTTGACCTGTTCAGCGTCCTCTCCGGCCTGGTGCTGACGATCGCCACCCTTGCTGGCCCGGCCGTTCGGACGAGCGCGACGTTCCGCATCACCGCGGCGACCTTCTGCATCCCCTTGTGGGGAAAGGTCTTGAACTTCTTGAAGGCCATGGGCAAGGACTTTGCCACCTTCGTCATGGCGCAGGGGCAGATCATGAAGGATCTGGTGAGCTTCATGGCCGTGCTGGTGATCTCGCTGGTCGGCTTCACGAGCATCATGTACATCCTCATGCGGCCGCGCTTGGACGACGCGTTCGGGGACGACGAGAACCAGCAGCCCTTCAACACGGTTCTCGAGACGTTGCTCACCAGCTACCGAATCTTCCTGGGCGACTTTGACCGCGACTGGATCGATGCGCCAGATGACCCAGCTTCGCGGGTCATCGCCTGTGGTGTCTTCGTCCTGTTCTTGATGATCATGAACGTGCTCCTCCTCAACGTCTTGATCGCCGTGGTGTCGAATTCTTACGAGACCGCCCTCAATCGCTCCCGCGGACCCTACTACCGGGCTCGCCTGGAATTGGCCGCAGAGTTGCAGTACCTCCTCGACATTCGCCTGGAGAAGCGAGCGCCGCGCGGTTTCCGGCAGTCCTTGACGTACTGGTTCATCGAAGCGGTGATGTACAAGACGCGCATCTACAAGTGGTACGGCAGGCCTCGAGAAATCTTCGACGGGCCCGTTTCCACGTTGGAAGGCTTCTTTGGCGTTGATCCAGACGCTGCTTCCAGTGGAACTGCCGTCCCGAACGACCAGCAAAGCCGCGGCCTCGCAGGCTTGTCGAAGGAAAAGGCCGCGGCGGCCCCTGAGGAGCTGAAGGCCGGCTCTTCCAGGGAAGGCAGGACCGCCGAGGCCGCTATGGAGGGATCACGACTTTCTGCGTCGCGACCTGCTGGCTATGGTGCGGTCGTTGGGGCCTCTGACATCTATCGCGGGGAGGCGGAGAGCATCTTCGACAGATGCTCGAGGTCGTTCATTGCTTTTGAACTCTCCTACGTGCTTGTGAGCTTGCTTGTGGTCGTTGCTGCCGTGATCTGGCTGCCTCTTGGATGCTTTTTGCTGCTTGTCGACCTCCTGACCTTTGCCCTCGAGAACGAGAACGACGACGATGATGACGACGAGGACCAGGACGACGAGGACGACGACGAGGAAGATCTGGCGGAGGACGTGGAAAGCCGGGTGCGCAGGTTGCTGAAGCAAGAGATGTCCCGGCTGGCCATGGCGCTGACGGAGGCGAAGCTCGCGACAATCAAAGCGGAGTGGAAGCAGGAGCTCCTTGCCGACATGAAGTCTGGCGTCGAAGACGACCCGCACGCCGAAGAAGTCAAGTCCACCGGTTCAGAGGGAGGCGGAGGGCGCCTTTGGAATGTCGCGCTGGAGTAGATCTGGTGGGAAGGTGTATGAACCTCCCACGTCCCCTTGCGTAGATCCGAGAGGGCTGGGGCAAGTCACCAAATCCGGAAATGGGGAAGGCCGAGGTTGCTGTTGTGTACATCATTGACGTCCAGAGCACTCCTTGCAAGCGTTCTGAGCAGCGACGGCCCTCTCCTTCTTAGCTCCGACACGCTGTCTCAGATACCTCGTCATGAAGCTCATGTCCCTCGTCCTTTTCCTCGGCGCCGCTCATTGGCGCTGTCACGGTCTACAGCTGCACTGGAAGTCGTCGCCGCTTCAACGATCAGCTGATCCCTCTCGCAAGATCCGCCGCCGCAGCGCTCTCCTCGCGGGCACCATGGGCGCCGCTCTCCCCAGCTACGCTATCGACGTGGTGGTGGTCGGCTCGGCCAATACCGATTTGACGACCTATGTGGCGCGCATGCCGCGGCCCGGCGAGACCGTCCAAGTAAGCCGTTGTACAGCAGCTGCAGCGCTCTTCGGGGCAGAAATGCGGCCTTTCTCCGCCAATTCCGCGTATTTTTCAGCGAGAAGTGGCTTATTTGCTGCGTGCTGGCTCAGGGTCAGCGGTTCTGCATGAACTTCGGCGGAAAAGGCGCGAACCAGGCGGTGGCGGCGCGATTAGTCGGGGCCGAGGTGGCTTTCGTGGCGAAATTGGGCTCGGACAGCTTCGGCGACACGTATTTAAGTCACCTACAGCGCTTGGATGTGGACACGAGCTGCGTACTACGCACGGACGAGGCCTCGACCGGAACGGCGCCGATTCTGGTGGATGAGAGCGGCGAGAACTGCGTCGTGGTGGTCCCTGGGGCCAATGCACTGCTTTCCGCCGCTGATATCGCCGATTCCAGTGGCCAAATTTCCGCTGCGAAGGTGTTGATCTGCCAGGGCGAGGTTCCGCTGGATGCTACATTGGCGGCGCTGCGACTTGCGCACCAGAAGGGACTGGTGACGATCCTCAATCCGGCGCCGGCGACGCCGGAGATGCAGCAACGCATCGTGGAGCTCATGCCCTTTTGCAGCATCGTGTGTCCCAACGAGACGGAGCTGGCGCTGCTCACGGGCCTGCCGGTGGACACCATGGACGAGGTGGAGGCGGCGGCGGCCAAGCTGGAGGACATGGGCTGCAGCACGGTGCTCGTGACGCTGGGCAGTCGAGGCGCCTTCGTGACGTCCAAGAGCCTAGAGATAAAGCTGCGGGTGACCGCGCCCAAAGTAGACAACGTGGTGAATACCGTGGGAGCTGGGGACGCCTTTTGCGGTGCGCTGGCGGCGCACCTCAGCCAGGAGAGCTGCGTCAAGGGGGGCGAAGCGGCAGAGCTTCCGCCGGACGTGCTGGAGGCTTGCATCGAGAGAGCCTGCTTCTACGCCAGCCTGTCGGTGCAGGCGGACGGCGCGCAGGAGAGCTACACGGACGGGGCGAGGCTGCCAAGGGAGTTTGCACTGCGAGTTCAGGGAAGACGGCCGACGGACCAGTAGAGCAATGCTTGCATTCCCTCTTGTACTACATGTTCACACGTTTGGTCACAACTCATTTGGCGCATCGCCTCTCAGTCCCACTCTTTTGCTTCCTTTGCTCTTCCGCTTCTCTCACGCTTCTCTTAGATGTCGACGCTGGAAAGGCAGCAGCTCTTTGGAGGTCAACCGCTACCTAAGTGTCGCTTTCTCGGGGACGAGCAGAAAGCCATGATCTGGCACAAGCACACTGCTTGACGCGGAGGAGGAATCGGCGGCACCATCTGGTCGCGGAGGCACGGCCTATGCGCTTTCTCCACTAGACTCCTTGCTCTCGCCCTTGGCCACTTTCGGGTGGTACTTGGGCTCGCCGTAGTACGCCATCTTGTGCCAGGTGTTGTAGACCCAGCGGGGGGCGGCCAGGACCAAGAACACGATGAGGAGGATCAGAGGGACGATCTCGAAGTCCTCGCCATCTTTCACCTGCGAAGCATTGACCAAAACGTTATCTGACGACTCCACAACCTGCAGCCACCTTTCTTCCAGGGCTTAGGAAGCGTACCACTGCATAGTCAAAGCCGCGGATGGCGTTGTAGTGGGCCAGGATGACCAGAACCAGGCCGAGCATCGGGTGGAAAACCTCGAAGAGCCGCCGGGATACAGACTTCGATTTCTGCTCCTCGTGATGCGGCCGCAGCGCACCCCCGAGAGCTTGGGCATTCGCGGCGATGAAGACCACGAAGCCAAGCGTCTTGTGCCGGTCGTCATCGAGAATGAGCTCGGTGTCCAGGTAGTCCAGGATGATGAAGAAGCCGACGAGGTTGCACACGAGCGTCATGATCATCGCGGCGACGTGCACTTTGAACCAGATGCCCTTCTCGGGCAAGAACGCTCGATACAGAGACGCCAGGATCCCCAGCGGCGCGAAGAACATCCAGGCGAGAGACATGAAGACGGCGTGGTACAGCACTTCGTCAGGCGTGTCGTCCTCCACCGAGAAGTCGCCGGTCTGGAGATCGACGCGCAGCTGCAGGCGGTTGGAGCCCGAGTGGCCTCCGGAGCCGACGCGGAGGTCCCCGGCAATCGCGATGATGATGCGGTTATCTCCTTCTCGGCTCAAGGCCCGCTTGTCATCATTGCCCTCGTCATCAAACCTCCTGGTGAACAGAATCGTCGTTTGTCCGTTGCTCCGAATGACTGCTTCGTCCTCGAGGCCGTCGTCCTGAAGCCGCGTGCCGATGTTCCGGGCGGCAAAGTTCCAGCGGCCCACGTCGTCTCCGAGGGTGACGACGCCGTCGGCGTCGTTCATGATCAAGGCAGAGGATGCCACCGCCCAGCCCACGTCGAGATCGGCGTTGCCAACTACAATCCGGTTGATGAGGCGCTCGCCATCCTCGATCCAGCACCACTGGTACGAAGCGTCCAGACCGCTGAAGGACGAGCACGTCGCGAGCGTCTCGTCAAAGAGCACTTCGGAAGTCGGGGCGTCGACGGGCGAGGCTGTCGGCGGCGGTTGTACTGTCGGTGGAGGTGCCACCGTCGGCGGCGGTGGCGTCGTCGGCATACTTGTTGGCTCCGGAGAAGGAGGCGGGACAAGTGGCGTCAGAGTCACTTTGGGAGTAATCTGCGCGTTGAGAAGAGAAGAAGGAGAGAGAGAGAGAGAGAGAGAGAGAGAGAGAGAGAGAGAGAGAGAGAGAGAGAGAGAGAGAGTGAGAAACGAATAGGAGGGACCACAGGCCTTAGAATATGATAGAGACTCCAAGAGGAGAATCACGGTATGCAAGATGCATGATATACCTGCACGGTGCTGAATCGACCAGTGCTGTGGCCGATCCACACGGTGATGTTGCCAGGCGAGTTGGAGGTCTCAAGCGACAGCTCTCCTCTGGTGGTGCCGGATCCTTCAACGCCGCGTTTACATCTTTGTAAGGCTGTGAAAGTGGGAAAGGAAGCGCCTTGGGGGTGTAATGGCATGCGTCCCACCTGCACAGAAGTCATCACCGTTGCTAGGGAACGCTGGATTCCCATCCGTGCCAGAGGCTTTGGCCTTTGAACATTTTTGTTTTGGGAACGAGTTGGGCTTTGCGTCATCTCTGGATGCAGAAGAGAAGGCCAAAAATGCTTACCACGAACTGGCCGGTGCCGCCGGCCATCCGCACCGTGAGCGTCTCCCCCGCAGGATACGTGGTCGTCAGCACACTTCGCGAGGCGTCCAACACCTGAAGCTCCGTCTTATCTCCCATTCTTTCACATCCATTCTAGCTTGGCGAGTAGCACAGACCTCTACGGTGCCGCTTGTGGAGGCGATCGGAGAGCCGCCGTCCATGATCTGGCGACCCCCTACCTCCAGCTCACGTGTGCAAGTGGGTGTGAAAAAGGTCGGAACGGCCGTCGCACAGCCGACGACAGCCGCAAGGGCCCACACTCTCGCGATCTTCGCCATTCCTGCCAGTGGTGCGGAGGAGACGATTTCTGTGCGGCGGCCGCAGATCTTGCGGCGTTGTTCGAAGAGCCTTCAAAGCCCTCTGACGTTCGGGTAAAGAATGGCAAGACTAGAACCGAGAACCGCTCAAGCCGGTACATAGCTCATAGACTGCCGTGACGAAGACGCCAGCCGCAGCCGAAGGGTGTAGAGGATTGGCTACTTCACGGCTGGATCTCGTTGGAAATGATGGGCGGTTGGAAGATGGGGCGAAGTGTATAGGGTGACGAACCAGAGCAGGATCGGAGCAGCGGTTCTCCGTCACGAAGCCTACAGCCAAATCAAGAACCCGTAGGGCTCTCGCCGGTCTAGGAAGCTGCTGTAGAGTCCGACGCAGCCTCGGCGTCGAACCACGTTCTTCGCGGCGCAACGTACAGCGCGAAGAGGGGTTCGAGCTGCAGAACACTCAAGGCGTTCCCATGTGATTTGCTGCCATCGAGAGCGGTGCGAAGCTTCAGTAGCTTGTCGCATCTCGGACGTGGGAGACTCTCGGAAGAGCTTTCATCGCTTTTCCTTTTCTCTCTCTCTCTCTCTTTCTCTCTCTCATTCTCTTTCGTTATCTTTCTAGGTACATATTCAACAGCAAAAGTGACGGCAAAGGTTTTGCGCGCCGACAGGGAAGCACTACTTCCCATGGCGATTGTCCATGACGACGCCGGCGCCTTCCGTCTTCTGGTACTTGTTGTACGCCCACCTTGGCACCGAGAGCACGACGAAGACGGCCAGGAAGACAAAAGGGATAATGGCAAAGTCGTCTCCGTCTTTCACCTGCAAAGCGTGAAGTTTCGAGTGTCCCATTATCGCACGATCCGCCGAGAAGCACTTCCCCAAGGTGTGCTTGACGTACCACTTCATAGCGAAAGCCGGCGCCGGCGTTGAGGTGTCCGGCGACGACGAGAACAAAGCCCAGCAGAGGGTGAGCGACCTCGAACACCTTGCGAGCCGTGGTCTTTGCGCTGGCATGCTCGTGCTTCGGTCTCAGCGCGCCGCCCAGTGCCTGAAGCGTCGCGCCCAAGAAAATGACGAAGCCGAGCGTCTTGTGCTTGTCGTCGTCCAAGATGATCTCGTTCCCCAAGTAGTCCAGGATGATCCAGAAGCCCGCAAAGTTGGCCACCTGCGTCAAGAGCATACAGACCACATGGGCGCGGAACCAGAAGACGTCGTCGGAGAAGAAGCTCCTGTATACAGCTGCCAGGACGCCGAGCGGCGCGAAGAGCATCCATGCGAGAGACATGAGGATGGCGTGGAGAACTACTTCGTCCGGCGTGTCGTCCTCTACGGAGAAGTCGCCGGTGGCCAAGTTGACGCGAAGTTGCAGCCGCGTCGACGGCGTATGACCCGTGGCCAAGTTTCCGTCCACCGCGATGATGATGTCGTTGTCTCCGGTCCTGCTCAGACTCTGCTGCCCGCCATCATAGCTGCGGCTGAAGATGAGCGTCGTGGCGCCGCCGGTCCTGGTGATGGATTCGTTCTCAAGGCCGTCGTCCTCCGCGAGGGGAGAGCCGATGCTGAACCGGTTGAACGTGTAGCGTCCCACGGAGTTGCCGATGGCGACGACGCCGTCGGCGTCCAGCATCCGCCGGGACGAGGAAGCCACCGCCCAACCGATGTCCAGGGTGGCGTCGTCCACGATGATGCGGTTGTACAGCAGCCCGTCGTCTCCCTCGTACCAACACCATTCGTAGCCAACGCCGATGTCGGAGAACTCGGCGCAGGTGGCCAGCGTGTCAAAGTCGCCGGCCCCCAGAGCGGTGGAAGGGCGCGGACTGGGCTGCATGGTGGGACTGTTCGTGCTGGGCACGGTGGGCAGTGCTGGAGCGGCCGTCGGTTGCATGTCCGGCGGCGCGGGGCTCAGCATTACTTTCGTCGTGACCTGCATTGGAGGAAAGGGGATACAGACGGGCTTAGTTCATCCTCTCGAATCATGTCGGCCTCTGCCATCAGGATGCTTTGTGCGACGAAGAGCGACACGGATGTTGATCGCTCACCCTCACTGGGCTGCTAGCCGAGTTGGTGTATCCGATCCACACTTCGATGTCTCCACCATTCGCGGTGGTGGTATCGAGGGCCACGGTACTGCTGCCAGAGGAGTCTGTCGAGCCAGCAAGTCTCAGTGTCCAGCGCGTGAGGTATGGATCTCATGACTTCGCCTGCTTTCTCACCGACGCAGGTGTTGCTGGTCTCGGAGAACGTCGGATCGCTGTTGCTGCCGCTTGCCTTGGCCTACATCCGCACAGGCAGCGCTCTAGTGACTTGGCTGTCCTTTACGCCCAGGGGCGTCTACGGGCCACGTACCATCCACAGATAAGAGTTCGCCGGCGGCGGAGTCAGGGTCACATCCAGCGTCTCTCCCGGAAAGTACGTGCCAGTGACGACCGCGCCGGAGCGGCGAATCTGCGCAGCTGCTTCTTGAGTCCCCGCTTCGCTTTTCACGCCGAGGAGCGGCGCAGACGCACCTCCGTCGTCCAGGTGCCGCTGGTGGGAGTGAGGCTCATGATGGCCTGTCCCCCGGCCTGAGCAAAGACCCGCGAATGCAAGCGTCAGAAAGGGCATATGTTCCATCTGGCGTTTCCAAGCACGTTTCTTGCTCTCCAGAGTCCATCTCCGATCTCCGTGTGCTTCCTTGCTTCTCACGGCCCGCAGCTCAAGTCCACAGCCTCTGGGAGGCCCGCAGCGTCTTGTACGCAACGAAGCATCTCCACGAACGCTGTGCGACCAACCTCCATCTCCCTGGTGCAATCGAGCCGGTCGGGGTACGCCCGACCCAGCACGGGCAGCAGCGCCACCCAGAGGCCCAGACCTTGCATCGCTACCTACTAGCTGGCCGAGGGAGGCGTCAGAAGCTCCGAAGACGCTGGAGAGGCGCGAAGAGCAGGTGACTGTTGAGTCGCGTCGGAACCGGAACATTTCTTGATAGGATACGCCTGACAAGTCCGCCGCCATTCCGTTGTCCGGGGTAACTATGGCTGAAGCAGAAGGTTCAGGTCAAATCAGTACCGAGGTATGATTTCGTTGTGAAAGCTTTTATATGGTGAAATGAGAGGTGGAGCGAAAAACCGATTCTTCTAGGTGATTCCAGGAAACTCTTGCGGACTTTCGGTCCTTCCGTTTCTTCGAGGCGGATACAGCCAATCCGCAGCGACGAAGCCGTCAGAAGCTGAAGCACTGTCCAATCCCCGCCTTCTACGCCTCCGCGAGGCAGAAACTCCGTCTATATCGCCATATCACGGCTCAATAGAGCCATCCGCGCACGCTGGCGGAGCGCCGACGCCACAGTCGCGCGAGGCGCGCGTCACCATGAGCGACGCCGATGAGTTCGTGGTCAAGGTCAAGACCACTCAGGCGCCGGTGGCGAAGGAGCTGAGGCTGCGGCGCACGCAGACCGTGCTGGAGGCGAAGAAAGCCGTAGCACAGCTGCTTAACGCCGGGGACAAATACGTGCGCCTCATCGCTAGCGGGCGTATGCTGGCGCCAGACGCCGCTCTCGTCGAGCAGTTTTGCCCGCCGCTCCAAGATGGTGCCTTTGTGCACGCGGTGGTGACCGCCAAGCCCAATCCCGGCCGTCTGAGAGCCTCGCTTCTGCGCCCGACGCCGGCGGGCGCCACGGAGGACGACGACGAGGTCGACCCGACGTCTCTCCACGGCTTTGACCGCCTCCGGAGCAGCGGCTTTGGGCGCGCGGAGGTGCTGGCGCTCAGGAGCTACTTTCGGAGGCATCTGAGGTGCGTTTCCGTGACGGAGGGACACGCGGAAGGGCGGGGCGTTTCAGGGCGCGCGGCGTTGTGATGCGAAGCATCGCACCTTTGGGTGCAGGGAACTGGCAGAGTGGCGGGGTGAAGAGGAGATGGTGGTGGACTGAGTGGAGAGAACGTGGTGAAAAGCCGCGAAAGTGTGAGAGAGGATGAGGGAGGGTTCTGGCTTGATGGAAGGAGGTTCCTGAGATGGGCGATGCTGCTGTAAACAAGCTTTGATGGATTTTTTTTTGCCTTTTTTTCCTCACGTCAGGGATCATGCGGAGCAGTTGCAGCAGCGGGAGGGCGAGTCCAACCGCGACTTCCAGATGCGGGTGGAGGAGGACTGGGTGGCCCAGCAAGGCCGCGGGAGCGAGTGGGACTTCAACACGCGCCGGCGGGAGTCCTTGGGGTGAGCTTCCCGCCTAGGAGCTGCTGAATGCCAAGGCAAAGACTCTCACCATCAGCCGCGCTTCTCGCTCGCTTCTTGCGAATGTGCCCAGGGATGACATTGAGGAAGGCAGTAGAAGTCTCAGCAACGCGCACGTCTTTGGTCCGGGCCTGGGCGATATGGACGTGGCAGCGCCGGGGTCGATGCGGGATTTCGTCTGGGGCTTCTTCATGGGCTTCTTCTTGGGCGTCATCATGCTCTTCTGGCTGTGGGAGAGATCAGTGAGTCAGCGGCAGAAGATGGGCATCATCTTCGGCGTCTCTCTGCAGCTCAGCCTCAACTTCGTCCATCAGCGACCGTCCGACAGACTCGGCCGGACGGCCTAGTCCCAGAAAGAAGAAATGGAAGAAAGGCTCACGTTGCGGCACCGGCGGTCCTTGCGCTCGCTGCAGACGAGGTGTGACGGCAGACGCCTGCTCGGAGCACGTACACGAAGCACTCCGTGAGCCTTGGAAGGAGAAATAGGATGCAAGCTTGCTCGAGGGATTCCCGCTTTCCAAAGCCACTTGAGATCAGCTCGACGCGTAGGAGGGTGAGAGCCCGTATATCTACGGGACTCTCCCACTGTACAAAGCAAGAAAGAATCCTTGAGAGGAATGCCAAAGCTTGTGCCAAGACAGCCAGGACCAAGTCGCCGGCAGATGCTCAGCATCGAAGACATCAGCAGCACCAAACAAAGGAACGAGGATTTTTTACGTTCAGCTCTCATTCTGTCGCAAGTTTTTCTCATCTTGATAAGTATTCTTAGTAGCAGCCTCCATTCCCACGGTTCTCCTGCCGTGCGTGCTTGATTTGTCTTTCCACATATATCATCAGCAGCCGCGTCCTGGACAGACGGCCGATCTGGACAGACGCGTCGGAAGCCTCTCTTCATCAAACTTCAGGTCAAAACTTCGCAGGGTTTCGTGGCCCTCGAGCACCCATAGGCATTGCCACCATCCCGCCACCATGCAGACTGGCGATGCGGCAATTGAGGCGCTCCTCCGGGAAATGGGCGGAGCCGAGGCGGCCCCTGCAGCAGCTGCCAGCGATGTTCCGAGCTGCATCGATGACTCCTACGACGTAATTTCAGCCCCGCTGCAGCTCTTCTCGGCCCGGCAGCAATGTTTGCTCATGGTAGCACCTCTACGCAGGGAGAGGGGCTCTGGGACCCCCGCGCCAGCGCCGCAGTGGAGGCGTCTCTGTCCGCTTGTTCCGCGAGCACGGAGCGGCAGGAGCTGCTCAGCCTGAAGAAAGACCTCCACGGCGGCGATGGCATCCTGGAGCAAGAGCTGTCGAACGCCGTGAGCGGGGAGGCGGCGAGCGGCGCGACGGCAGCGGCGAAGCTGCCGGAGACCTGCCCGCGAGACGAGGTTGTTCGGTATTTAGCGATGGCCAGCCTGAAGGCCACCTTCCTGGGTCTGGTGGAGAGCACTTTGGAGGCGGGAGCGTTCTCGGCGGCTGCGGCACAGTTCGAGCGATGGCTGGCAACACGGAAATCCGCAGAGGCGTGGCCTCCCACCGATCCGCTGCTGCCGTCGGGCACCAGAAGCACCGACGACGAACTGGCGCACTGGCTCGGCGCGGCTGGTGCGGGCAAGGGCGGGCAGAAAAGGTTCCTGAAGCGGCTGAGGGCCGAAGCTACTGCGCAGCTAGCTCGAGTGCGGAGTGAGTGTGTGGGGAGTCGTGGGCAGGCGCGGCGGAGCAAGGCCGACATGATCTTCGTGACCGAAGTTGAGAAGGGCAAGGCGTGCATGGTGCGTCGCGGACAGTACCGCCTGCGTGTCAGCCAGCCGCACATGCGGAAGCTTCGGCATTTGTACCAAATGCACGGCGGCCGCAATCTGGATGTCTCTGCCAAGGAGAAATCGCATCGGTGCCATGAAGCCGTGTTCAACCTCCTGCTGCGCTACGAAAGCCTTCAGGGCGGCGGATTCCAGGCGGCCATTCCCGGGAACGTTTTTGACGTACTCAAAGAGCGCTTTGGCATTCTCCTTGAATGCTTCGCGTCGCCCCTGAATGCCAGGTATGCCCGCTTCTGCTCGGCGTTCTTGGACACCGACGCGCCGTTCGGGTCACTGGGCTCGTTCTTCCACTTTCGGCCTCGGCAGGGATCCTTCGAAGCCAATCCGCCGTTCGTGCCAGCCGTGATTGCTCGGATGGCGGACCACATGGATGAGCTGCTGAGCAACGCAGAGGCCGAGGAAAGAAGCCTTACCTTTGTGGTGATCATTCCGGCCTGGGAAGCGGAGGACGGGTGGAAGAAGCTGCAGCAGGCGGTTTTCGTGAGGCGGCATATCAGAATCGCGCAGAGCGATCACATGTACTTTGAGGGCAAGCAGCACCTGAGGAAGAACAAGTTCCGCGTCGCGAGCTTTGACACCTCTGTGTTCATCATGCAAAGCTCGAAAGGTAAGAGCATCCGATGGTCTTACTTGGGAAGACGTGCGAAGCTTTTCCGAAGCTTATCTCCCACGTTTCACGATTTCCTTCTAGGGGAAGCAGACTATCCCTGTTCCGACGCCGTAGAGCAAGAGCTTCGAGCGGCGTTTGCATACGACCCCAAGAGCCCAGGAGCCGCTGCAACAGCGCTGAAGAACGAGAGTTCCGAGGGTCTCAGCATCGCCCACAAATCGCAGCGCCAAACAGATGCTGATGCGGCGGACACGGCAGAGGTGACCGACGCCTCTCGGCCAAATGCTGCTGTGAATGGCGAAGAATCGAGACCGACGACGACGACGAAGAAGAAGAAAAGCATAACCAGTGCCGCCCAAAAGCGGAAAGATCCCAAGGGCAAGAAGCGAAAGAGGCTGCAAGGAAAGGAGCCCGCAGCCAAGCACAAACCCCGCAAGAAATGACACGAGCTGCCAATGCGTCCCAAAAGGCCCCCCGCCCCTTCCTCACGCATCATGCATGCGCATCACCTTTCCTCCTACCCTACCTCAGCAAACCAAAGGCAGTCTCCGACGTCGTGCAACGCACTCGTCTCCTCAGTCTCTCTCCGGGACTCCATCTGTCACACGGCGCGGCAGAGTCGTCTCCCCCTCCTGCCTCTCGCGCCCGCTGGTGCGTCACGCGGCGGAGAGATGGGCGTCATGAAGGCCTACGTGGTGGTGCTGCTCTTTGTGGTGCTGAGCACGCTGGGCCTGTACTGGTGGCACTGGCGGAGCCACGGAGCCGCCGCGGTGAACGCCGTGGTGCTAGGCTTGCAGTTCTTCTTGCCGCTGAATGCCTTGATATGCTGGTGGGAGCTGGCCCTGGGCCTGTACATCTCTCAGGTGCAGGCGGAGTACCGGGACTTGAAGGAGAGGTACAAGGGGCGGAACCTGGCGGCGGTGCAGGCGCTCTGCCTCTGCGACACGTCGTTGTCCGAGATGTTCTCGCTGAAGTTTTGGACGAAGATTTGGAGTACGTACAGCTTGTACGACCCTTCGTACCAGAATCAGGAGTCCTTTGGCTTCTTCATTGACGTGGGCAATGGGTGGAGCACCCTGGGGCCCACTCTGCTGTTCAGCTGGGCGATTTCCTGCGATCTTCCCGTTTTCTTGACCCCTCGGATCGTTGGGCTCATTGGGCTTTGCAAGTTTTATCAAGAATGGTGAGTGAGCGAGCGAGCGAGCAAGCGAGCAAGCGAGGTGGAGGACAATAAAAGAGAGAGAAAGAGAGAGAGAGAGAGAGAAGAAGAAGAAGAAGAAGAAGAAGAAGAAGAAGAAGAACATGATGAAGAAGAAGTAGTAGTATTACAGAAGGAGCTTGCTAACTCATCGCTGCGTTTCAGGTATGGCACCGTGATCTACTTCCTCAGCTTTTTCTTCAATCGGCGTTACAAGGGCCTTCACTGGGGCGAAGTCGCCGGCTTCGTTGGCATATCCAACGGCCTGTGGTTCTTCTTCCCCATCCTCGGCATGTACGCCAGCGTTCGATTAGTGGTAGACGAGGACTATTCGGTCTTCGGGAGATAGCAGCAGTTCGCGATCCCAGCAAGGAGGGGTGGATGCCCTGCAACCACTTCTGCCGCGAAGCCGATCTTCAGCATCCCGCACTTTTCTAAGAAGACGCTGCCGTCCTCTTGGACGTCTCCTCTGCAACATCTGGATGGCACAACGTGATGACGCCGAGGGAATCGTCTTCAAGCTTTGGGTCCGTCTGGTTGTTGATCGCTCGTATTAGACAACGACGGAAGCGTCTCCCGACGAGTAGGACATCGTGGCGGATCCGGCAGAGCACGTATTGATACCTGATCAACTTCCCAGCGTCAACTTTCAGCGTCTTATCATCAATCTGTCTATCTTCTCCATCTTCTCCATCTTCTCCAACTTCTCCATCTTTTCCAGTTGTCGCCTTCAGCAACCGACGCTTCGCTTTTGGGATCACGCGGTTATCTGCTGCAACCCCAGTTCCACGCAGCTCGGATCTGCACATCGTTGCATTCCTGGACACGAAATGGAAGTTGAGGACATCAGCTTGTGCATTCGAAGAAATGGCCACACTTGACCACATCATTCTCAAACGCACCGTCCAATGAGACATGATGTAGTCATCGCTTTCCGGCAGCAGTGGCTTGAAGCCACTGATCTGGTAGTTGCCGGCGGCTTTGCCCGCGTTGCTGTTTGGCAGCGACTTGGGGGGAGCCTTCATTTCCGGATGCTGCGCCAGCTCCTCTTCGAAGATGATCTTGAACCTGCCCTGGATCTTCTTCCACAGCTCGACGGGGTCGGCGAGCAGCTCTTCGGCGGCGACCACCATCGAGGCTACCTTCTCGTATGCGATCCAGTAGAATTGGCGGAGCTCGCGATCGTAGAAACGGCGCAGCTCCTCTTGCGTCGGCACTTTGGACCACACCGACTCGTTCGCACTGCCAAGGAGGAGCTCGTGGAAATGCTGTGGGCTCCTGGTGTGCTTCCCCTCGACTGCCAAGAAGCCGCTGGCCCCACCGCAGTCACTCTCCCGCTCCTTGTCGCACCTGGGAGGGCGTGTTTAGTTGGGATCGGGCGTTGGGTTCACATCACAGAAGATCTGTTTCTTGATTGATTCCTCGCGGCGTACCCAACGTTGTACCTAAGAGAAATGAGGAACCGGGGGG
>JAAMXY010001588.1:21173-34800 GCA_019677205.1 Pinguiococcus pyrenoidosus
GGGGAGGGGTTCAGATCCCTTGCCGAAGCAGCAATCTCCGGTCGCGAATCAGGATGACTTACCGGCTCCACAGGAGTTGCGGCAACCGCCGCACCATGACAAACTTCAGCGTCCGCGGCCCACGGAAGAGAAAGTACAGCATGAGGTGCTCCTAGACGCACACACACAAATCGCCCGGAAAGGCAAGACCAAGCAACGAAGACATGGTGAGCGGCCAACCCCCTTCGTGAGACACACTTGCTATCGAGCATTGCTTAACTGTGACTCCATGGCAGAGGGTCATTGTGTATTTCGCCTCCGAGCTCGCAGTGCTCGCTGCCAGCTGCGTAAAAAACTTCCAGATCTTGCTCATCTTCGTCAAACACGTCTCCGGAACCGGCCCGGCGGGGACGATGTCCGGATGCCGCTCCAGCATCTCGAACATGGTACCGGTCCCCGCCCGCTTGAAGCCGGTGACTGACAAGGCCGGTAGGCACATTCGCACTTGCGCCGCCGCGGTCGCATCGTCAAAGAGCTTATTAGCGTTTTCCCGATCTGACACGAAGCGCTTCGCGTCGAAGCACGCCTGATATCGCCTGCGAACCCCCCCCAAAAGTCACTCAAGATCCAGACCCATTGGAAGTGCGGTTCTGCGCGTGTTTCACCTGTATTTTTCTACCGGTTTCAGCGCCACGACCTCTGTCGAGGCGCCGCCGACTATGAGCCAGCTTCCATCTTCGCGGATGGGCCCTCTGCTCCACGCGCCTCGGTAGCGAATGACGATCTTTGCTTGTTGCGTGTAGCAGTTCTTGATGTACGCCAGCCTGGCGTTGTGACACGCGAGATACGACATGTGCTTCTGCTTGGTTTCGAAAGGCGATACCAGCGGCTTCAGTTTCGTCCAGCTTTGGTCGTTCATGCCGTGGCATGAGCCGTTCATGTTGGGCGAGAGTTTGGCTTCGCAGTTAAAGCCGATCTTGTTCTCTTCGGAGATCTCCGTGTGGTCGCGCTGCGTCACCTCGTCGAACACGGACGCGTGCGCACGGATCAGGAGCGCGAGAAGACATGCGAAGCGGACCGGCATCTTGGCGTGCGCGCGCGCGCCCAACGGCCTTCTCTTGAACGGATATTAACTGGTCCGAGAGCTGTCAGCAAGTGGACTTGTATAGTGCTCTTCGGTATAACGTAGGGTCACTACAGGGTGACGCGGCCGCTTGGAGGTTCGAGAGAGGTTTAGCGGTTCGTTGGCACGCGGAGACGTTGCAAAGGCCATCCAGAGAGTCGTTTGGGGGGTTTGGGGGGGTCTTCCTAGTGGAATGAAGTGGTGGAACTGAAGCTAGAAGGGCTGCGGAGCTGCTTGATAGGAGTCAGCGGTGTGTTCCTCGGGCGCTGGAAATGGCCACCAGAACGTTCTCGAACTTCCCCTCTCTCAGCTTGCGCCGAGAGCTTTTCGCTGGAGCCCACCGGCGCCCAGCATTGTGCAAAGCTGAAGAAGCAGCGCCAACCAGAGGAAAATCGCGTTGATATCTGCGAGGGCTACGCCTCGTCGACAGGCACTTCCACCTCAACCTCGACCCACTCGTACTCCCACTCATCGTCGTCATCTTCATCTTCGCCGGCACCCGCCGCCTCCGAGTCTGAGTTGCCCTTCATCGCCGCCCCGAGTCTCGAGAACATGCCGGACTTCATGGACGCGGTCTCTCCCTTGAACTTCCGCTCCTCCATCTCATCTGGCGCGCACCAGAACTCGGCTCGCTCGCCGTAGAACAGAGAGCGAAGGTTGTCCTCCGTGCTGAGCCCACAGATCTTCTCCTGCGTCTTGCGGTTGTAGAACAGCGGAAAGCCGCCGCATCTGTTCTTGTCCACGCGCTTCCACACCCGGTGCGCGGCGGCGTCCTTCTGCACGTTCAGCTTCTCCAGCTTCTTCCCGGTCTCCCACTCCAAGCGTCGCACGGGTTCGTCCATTCTCTGCGCACCAAAGAAGCGGTTCGAATCATCAGCAAAGCTCCGTGCAACGACCTCCACCCGCTTGTCTTAGGAACAGGCTCAACCAGAGAAGGGCAGACAGGCGACGCCCCGGAGATAAGCGCTGCTTACATCGCACATGTCACAGTCGTCGGTGACAAACTCGATGATCTCGCCCTTGCTCCTGGCGCGCCAGCTCGGCAGCCAGCCTCGCGCAGTCGGGCTCGCCACCTCGCTGCGGCCGCTCTGGAACGCCACCGCTATACAAAAGACCGAAAAGATGCGCCGCATCCTGCCCGTGACGAAGTTGAGGTTGAGCGAGGCGTCGCGACGCGCGGGAAAAGAACTAGCGGGCGTAATAGAATCGCGCGTCGCCATTGGTGGAGATCGCGAGCTCGGCGTCTGATTGGCTTTTGTAGATGCGCCCGCACGTCCTTTCTGGTAAAAAGCGCGCCAAAAGCGTTCAAATCGCCCCTCTCTCGGAGAGCGACGAGACTGAATGGATGGCTGCGGATGGCTTGAGCTCCACCGACCACAGCTTGGTAGAGGCGGTGAGCAGCGATGAGGACGAAGTCACGCATCGGCGGCTGAAGAGAGGCGCAAGCAAACGACCCAGAGATGTTAGGTGGAGGGTCGAGGAGGAGGAGGAGGAGGAGGATGACGATTCGGAAGGCGCTGAATTCACGCCAGACTCCGCGGAAGAGACGCCTCAGCGGTCTCCATGGAATCCCTTTCGCGACGCCACTGGCAAGAAGAACGCGTTCGAAGTGCTTGGAAATCGCGTCGCACAGCCAAGACCGCAGAATGCGAAGCGCAGCAAAGAAGCGCCAGGAGCTGAATGGAATCCACACGCCTCCACCACTTCCAAGTCAGATGCCTTTGGCAAGTTGATGGAAGTCCAGACCAGACCGAAAGCCAAATCAAAGGCAAAATCAAAGCCGAAGTCGGAGCTGGAGCCGCAGCACGATCGTCCGTCCCGATTCGTCGAGTGTCCGGTGTGCAAAAAGGCCGTGGTGGACAAGCTTCTCTCTGCTCATCTCGACTGGGGATGTGGCCGGACTCCTGCGGCGGAGAATGCGCCTCATGCCAAAGAGCGAAAAGCTCCAGCAGCCAAGCCGGCGGCTGTCAAGAGACTCTTCGGACCGAAGGTGGTGACGCCAAGGCGCTCTGGCGAGGATAAGAGCCCATTGGAGAGTGGCCGGGAGGATGCCGCCCTGCGAGACAAGGTGAAGGCACTGGAGCGGACTTTGAGGGAAGTTCGGCAGGAGATGTGGTGCACGATATGCCTGTGCCCGTTCGAGGAGCCTCAAGTGCTTCCGTGCGGCCATGTCTACTGCAAGCAGTGTACACACCGGGCGCTCAATCGAAGGGTAAGACCAAAGGGGGCCTTTGGGGATGGGGGGAGGGTTAGGGCTCAGAGCGCGTCTTCGCAAGTTGAAGCGCTCCTCACATGTCTCTCTCCTGTCCTGGAATCGCTTGTAGGACTCGGGCTGTCCGCTGTGCCGGATGCCGTGCCACTTTCGCAGCGCCAACGAGTGCCATGCGCTCAACCGGATTCTGGAGATTCTGCAGGAGACGGAGACCACGCCTGAGAGATGAAAACCGCTGGAGACACGTCCCTGCAGCCGCCCTGGAGACATGAACCCGTCGCAGTATCGGAGGAGCAGGAGCTTCGGGTGAGCGGAGGTGTTTTGGCTTTTCCACCCTCAGCGTGGACTGGCTGGCACGCACGGTGGTGGGATGGCACGATCGCCCGAGTCAATGGCTGGGAAATGTTATCACCATGGTCATCATTATCACCCTCGTCGCCATCAAGTCGCCTCCACGATTCAAGGACACGGGCGGGATCCGACGTGAAGATCCGTTTGCGGGAGGCGTCGAAGAACAGATGCTTGGAGACAAGTGAAAGGCGCATTGATGCATTGATGCATTGATGCATTGATGCATTGGCTCCGTGGAGGCTTTATCATGGTCGCTTGGTGATACACAAAACTGCTACAGACAGTTGACCGCGACGCCGTCCGCTTGTGGATCGTGCCCAGCTACGTGTGCGCGGAGAACCACCAAGGCGCGATGAACGCGCACGCTGAATGGAACGATACCGGCAGGACTGGAGGCTTCTTTGGCCTTCGTGCCGACTGCCTTCACTCGGATGTAGCGCATTTGATCGGCGACGCGGTGGGTGATGTTGATGGCCCCACCAAAGATCTTTCGGGCATCTTTGCGGTGCAGGCTCAGATGCCGTCGGAAAGGATACTTGTAGGCTGGTTCGGCAAGGGCGCATGCAGCGGGTGCAGACCTTAGGGATGAGAGCCAAGCTTCCTATCAATCCGTCCTGTTTGTACAGTAAGCCGTCCCACCCGGGAGCGTCAGAGAGAGGGAAGTCTTCCACCTCGCATCAGCGCATGCAGCGCGAACAATTCCGCCATTTCTACATAAAAGCCTATTATTCGTTTCACAAAGTTCGCAAAGGCGCAAAAGGGCATCAAACTTCAAATAATTCAAAATATTTGTTCGATCCAATCCCGGATCTTCCTCTCACCTGTCCACCAATCGCCAGCACTGAAGCAGCGAACGAAGACATTCTCCAAAAAATCCAAGAAAAAGATTGCCTTCCGACTCGTCGATCTCACCGGCGCAGGCCGAATCCTCAACATGACGGCTTTGGCCTCCTTCACCATACGCCTGGTAGGCGCCGCCCTGCTCTTGGCAGCACTCTGCGGCGCGAGGGACCGCGCGAAAAGCAAGCCGATCGCCTATGTCTACGTTGGATTTGGACAGGTTCCGTCTTCAGTCCTGCCCGTCTTTGTTGGCTATCTTGGGGCAGGCAACACCCTAATCCTCCGCTTGGTACCCACCATCCACAGGCAACCTCGACGGCGCTGCAGACGAGCTTGTGCGCTTTGGTGCCAACCTTGGCGCAGGACTTCAACATACATCTTCCCATTTCTTCCGACTGCGAAGCCGAGAGCAAGTTCCACTCGGCCTGTCCGCACCTGTTCAGGGCCTTCGCCGTGGGGCTTCGGCAGCTGGACGAGCAGCACCCGATTCCCGAGGAGACGGTGGAGAAGTACCAGGGGAAGGAGCGGCTGATGTGCCAGGGATCCCTGGCTGGAGCGGTGGAAGACGTGCGGCACTGGGCCGGCGAAGCGGCGAAGGAGCAGAAGAACGTGTTCATGGCCAGCGAGGGCCTCGGGGCACTGACGCTGCATCAGATCAGCTATCTGAAAGACGTCTTCAGCGACTTCGAGATGCGCGTCTTGATCTTGGTCTCCAACCCCATTGACTACTGGGTCAACCGCTTCGTCACGGCGAAGAAGTGGGGCAGCGGCAGCTTGTCCGACGCCCTGAAGAAACTGACGCACTACGACCCGAAGCAAGTGGGGATGGACGTGCTCTTCGAGGCCGTGCAGTTCTACGCCAAGGTAACGCCGTCCCAGGTCTACGTGGCGTCGATGGAAGGCATGGCGCGCGCGGATGTGAGCGTGCAGGAGGTGATGCTGAAGGACTTCTTCGCCATCCAAGACACCGAGATGCTCCTCTCGGAGAAGGACACGGGCTTCAACAAGCTGCTGACGAGCCCGGCCATCCCTCTGGACACCTTCGAGATGGTCAACCTCATGTACCAGCTGCTGCCGCACATCTACCGCCACGAGCTGCCCAGCTCCGCCAAGGCGGCTGCCATGAAGGACATCAATGAAGGCGTCTCGCAGCTCAAGTCGAGCCTCGGTGGACTGTGGAAATGCCGCAATGCGCACAGTGACTTTAAAGGCACCATTCGAGAGTTTGGCTTCAGCCTTCGCCGCCTCAAGGACATCAGCCTGCTCTACTTCGACGTGCTCCTGACGGAGGACGACCTCAATTACTACAAGCTTGATCTCGAAGTCTGCCACGGGGATCTGGCTGCTCTGAAGGCGGACGACGCAAAGTTCCACAGCTTCATTCTTGATCTTGACAGGGTCTGGATCGAATGGAAGTCCAAGACAGGCTGATTTTTCAGCTTGGGTCCGGGCGCAGGGTGCAGTGTGCACCACAAAAGAGAAGCCGAGGACAAGAAAGCTTTCCGACTGAGCAAAACACTAAAGATAAGAAAGAGCAAAGAGAGGTTGCTATCCTGCCTCTTGCTGGGCGGTCCCCCAAGGTCCTCCCGAGTCTGCATGCTTGCCATGCGTGGAATCACAATCCGCGCCACATGAGCGGAGTCGTTTTCACGAGCATCGCACGGCCAAGCATGCCAATCTGGAAGAGAACTTTCGCATGAGAAAGAAGAGCCACACAACCACAGACGCCGGACGGGCTTCGGTGCAGCAGCCAGGCGCCGATCATCATGTCTGCAAGAAAACGCCGTCGAGTCCTAATCGTATCCTACGCCTACAAGCAAGCCAACAACCGCATGGTCTTGTTGGAAAGGCCGCGCAGCGTCTTCTCACGATCCGTCCCTGCCGCGCTGACGCTTTGCATTTTTCTGTGTTTCCGTCCTTTCATCTTTTCGTCTTTCCGTCTTTCCGTCTTTCCGTCGTCCAGATGCTGGGGCGCTACTTAGAAAAGACCGAAGAAGGGCTTGTCCTTCTTCTCCTCGGTGGCCTCGGAAGCGGGCTTCTCGGCCTTGGCCGCCTTCGGCTGCTCCTTCTCCTCCTTCTTCCCGCTGAAGAAGCTGGTGATCTTGCCCATGACATCCGCACCCTCATCTAAGTAGGGGTGGGTTAGGGCCATAAAAACAGACAAAACAAGCCCCAAGTTAACGCGCAGAGCTTGGCAAGGGGTTCTCCTCAGTTCACGGGACACCTTCATATCCCGCGTCCACAAAAGGGAGGCGAAGGTCGAATCGCTCTCCGCCGTCGAAGCGGCTTACGCCGAACGACGCCATGGGGAGAGGGATGCCGCCCTTGGCGTCCTCCTTCTTGTTGTACTCATCAATACTCTCAAGCTCTTTCGCCCGGTTCTTGCCTGCCGCGTTTCGACCGTCACAACCGGAAGCTCAAGACCACCTTCTTCGCACAATTCTTTCCAAGCCTTACCCCACTCGTCGGCGCGCTTCTTCCACTCCTCGTTGCTCTCGCCCCGTCGCTGCGGCTCGATGGTGGCCTTCGCGGCTTCCTGCGAGGACGCCTGTAGGGGCCGGGCCGTGCCCGAAGGAAAATCAGCATCACTCCGCTTGTGCACGAGGGACACCGCAAACAAGGCCCCCAACACGAGCGCCCAGGGCGCATGCGAGAGAGAGGAAGAATCCCACGTACCACGCGGACAAACTCCCTCTCCTCGAAGTACTGCTTCATGGCGTCCGGGTCACGGCGACGCGCGAGGATCTCCTGCTGGATGCGGAACTGCTCCTCCTTTTGGCGCTCCTTCTCCGGGTCTGCGGCATGCCAAAGGCAGGTCGAGAAGGGCGCTTAGAGCCACCCAATGCAACCACAACCTTTCGCGGAGAGGACTGAAAAATCCATCGGCAGAACATCCCACCTCTGCCGAAGAGGTTGCGAGGCATGGTCGACGCGCGGACGCCGGCCTGGAAGGGCACGGTGTGGAAGGCCACGGCGAGCTGGGCGGCCATGAGGCCAAGGCAGACGAGGAGAAACGTCTTCATCCTGGGGGTCAAAAGGCGAATTTTCCGCGGAGCATCAGCGAAAAACTGCGTTTTCGAGCGGCGAATCCATCCGGATTCGCAGGCGGACTCTGGTAAAATGGGGGTTTCTCAACGTCGCCATTTCTGTACCTGGGGCAGAGCTGAGTCCTTGGGGCACGAGAGCTTGTACTAGCAAGTTGGAGAGAGAGGCCCAACGCTGCGCCGAAGCAATAGGTGGCGTTCAAGGCCCCTCCAGCGCGTCAGCTGATGTTCCGCACCACGTCAGCTCTTCTGGATCGAAAAAGCTGTGACCCAAATCGATCCGAGTCGCGGTTACGAAGCCATGAAGCGGCGGAATAGGAAAGTGAAACTTTGCTGCCAATGGAGGAACCGAATCTTCCGAGTATGGCTTACGCAAGCGCCACCTTACTTCAATCAGCAGCTTATGCGCCTGTGACAAAGCTGCACAGCCGTTGGACGCCAGAGTCCGCCTTGAAGAACATTTTCGGAGTCCCCCTTCTCGGGTTTTCCCGCGGTAAACCAACTCGACTTTCGGCCTTCCAGCGCTTCCGACGCCCTTCCACAGCCTTTGCGGACCTTGCAGACCCACGTCTGTTGCAAAGAGTCGACCTGTGGCGCCGAGGCATTGCCTTTCAGCCGGGCGGATGGAGGCCCTGCCCGCCTTCTCGGACGCTGCGGCAGCGACGCAGGAGACGCTGGACCTTGCCGAGCGCTCGCTACATGGCGTCAGGAGGCGGCGACCTTCCTCCTGGAGAGTGGCGCCGCAGCCCGGTGGGCCAGGGGTGTTTGCGTCGCGGTTGGAGACTCCTCGGAGGATGTGCCCCGCCGACGCCCGGAAGGACTTCAAGCGGCTCTTTGGCCACGGCAAAGACGTGCGGCGGCTGCTGGCCACGCGAGAGCGCGAGAAAGGGTGGGAGCTGTCCTTCCATCCCTCACACCCGAGCTCGAGCTACCGCTACAGCCGCTTGCCGCCGCCAAAGCCCGTGAGTCTGCAGAACTGGGAGCAGGTGCCGAGCTCCGAGCCCGAGCAGCAGGGGACGCCGGAGGACTTCTGGCAGCTTGACAGGAGGGTCCAGACGCCGGAGAAGTCGCTTGCGGAGGGCGCCAGAGTCCCGAGCACGCGCGGACGACCAGCCTGGGACGTGTGGGTGGCCTTGGAGGAGCGCACGCTGGACTACGAGAGCGCCGTCGCCGGGAGCGTCGAGCTGGCCGTCAAGGAGTACAAGGCCTTCATGGCGGAGCGTAAGATGCGCCAGCTGTCTGGCGAGCAGGAGCAGGAGAGGGACTTGGGATGCAGCTTCTCGGCGCTCAAGGCCAGCTTGGATCTGCAGGCGGGCTACATCTTCCCCATGCCGCAGCGAGACCGCAAAGTGTTTCCGCAGAACGACGCCTGGCGTCGCCACCTGACCCTGCTGGACTACGCCCGCCTTCCGCTGCACCTCGCCGACGCCAACACGCACACCAAGCCAATCGTGGTCGGCGTGTTGCCCACCGCCACGACGGTGAGCCTTCCTACCGCGGTTACCAGCCTGTTGCCTCGGCATGGCGAAGAGAGAGGGGACAACGAGCCGAAGCCCTGGGAGTTCCATCCCATCACGGGACGCTTCGTGGGGGCCAGGGGAGCTAGTCGCAGCGCCCACCACGACAGCGGCCGCGAGCTACGATTACTGGCGTACTTTACGCCCGAGCTGCGGCGCAAGGCCGACCGCGACGAGCTGTGGCAGCACCAGCTGTCGCTCATGGACGCCTTCCAGGACGACACGTCCTCGCTGGCTCTCGAGAGGGCCGGACGTATCGCCCCGCTGGCGCAGCCGGTGGATGCGCCCCAGGAGGAATCCGACACCGACGCACAGATCTTCAAGGCCGCCGCGGTGGCGGTGGCGCGGGTCCAACCGCCGCGCCTCCAGGTGTCTTCGCAGATCCTGTGCCGTCGTTCTCGGAAGGCCCGGGATGAGTTGGTGCACCTGTGGCGCGAGTGCGCGAAATGCATGGCGGCGCCAGAGGCGTTGTACCACTACGAGACACTTGGGCTGCACCAGCAAAGTCGGCGTCGAAAGTCCAAGACGCCGCGTGCCGATACCCAGGACGAGAGCTCTGACATCGCCGACGTCAAGACGTACTTTTCCCAGCTCGCGACGTGCAGAACCATCACCCCAGCGGAGGCGAACGTGGAGGCGATCGAGAGCACGATGGAATGGCCACTGGTGGGGTTCTTGGGCCAAGGCGCCAACCTGCTGAGCCCCGACGCCGACCACGTCGCGCATGTGTCCAACGTCTTCAAGACGTGGGTCAAGAGTCTGGCGAGCAGCGTCGGTGTCGAAAAGGAGCTGAAGCGGCGTTTCGTGCCGCAGTCGCCCCTTGCGGAATACAAGGCTGCTGTGGTCGTCAACCCCACCCGCCGCCGCAGACACCTCGAGGAAACGCTCAGCCACTGCGCACCAGGCGTCCTGGGTGTCGCACGGGCCTTGGAGGCCATGCTGCGCGAGGCGGCAGAAGAGCGGGCACACGAGTTGGTGCGTCAGAGACGCCAGAGCAGGAGAGAGACGTGTGCCTGGGTAGCGCCGCTCACGGACAGCTATCTTCAAATGTGTGCGCTACCGGAGTCGGTGGCGTGTGCGCAAGACTCACGCAGCCGTCCGTGGTTCGTGCGCTGCGAGTTGCATCAAGCGACGCCGCTGGAGCTGCGATACACAACGAGCACCGTGGATGTGGGGAGAGCCTCGGGAAACCAAAGCGAAGCCGACGAGGCAGTCAAGGTACCCAGGAAGATGTGCGTGGTGAAGACGTCGCGCGGCGAAGCTCTGGCATTGACCTGGAACGCCGACCTGGGCGTCTTGAGCAACTATGACGCCGGCGTCGAGTTTAAGGTCTACATCCTGCGTAGCCGCTACGAAGTGGCCACGGCGATTCATGATAGCCTCAGTCCCTGCTGCGCCGGTGACCACGCCTTCGAGCGCTTCGAGCTCCGCGCCTTCATGAAGCATTCCATGGCGGAGGGGCTGGCGAGGGAGGTGGCCCACGTGACCGCGGAGGCCTACTTCGCCTTGACGCATCGGCGGCGGAGACGACTGTCCGGGGTCAAAGCCGATTTCGTCGTGTTTGGCGGGGAAGGGTTGACGCAGCCGCTTAAGGATCGCGAGGGGGAGATGAACCAAGCGGCGGTATTTCTTAGGGATGTACATAGTGTCACCGTCGATAAGCGAAGACCTGACGGCACAAAACCCTCTCCTTCGGGTCCCAAGACACCGGCGGCGAGGATCAAGGATGAACGCCGATGGGCGCGACAACCAAAGATGGATGGCGAGGCGGTGGCGCAGCTGGATTCCTTCGAGCGGGCACATCGCCATCTGATGGCTCTTGGTCTCACGTCTGCTCCAGGTGACCGCCAAAGCCGATCGAGAAGGTCGCGGACGAGAACGGCGCCCGGAGCGCGATCAGATGCACCGTCGTCAACCAAGTCCTCTCAAGCTTTTGACATGCCGGCTTCGACTTCGGATGACGAGCAGCTTTTGGACGACCGCGGCGGCCAGGACACACCAAGAGCCGCAATGGCGTTTGGCAGCAACGAGGTGATGTACCGGTCGAGAGCGGAAGCGGAGATGGAGATGAAGATGGAGATGGAGATGGAAATGGAGATGAAAATGGAGATGGAGATGAACCACCAACACAAGAGCCGTCCAGCGAACGAGATGCAAAGACCCGCCCCGATTTCAACCAAATCCAGTGGACAGAGGCATGGAAATGCGCAGGGCTTGGATGACAATGCACTGGATTACGGGAGAGATGGGGAAGAAGACTCTGCGGGCGCGTCGGCGGCATCGCCAACCCCTAGTGGCATTGACGACGAGGACCTGCAGGTCAACGTTGGAACGCCAACACGCTATCGCCCGGATTACTTCGCCAACGAGTCGTTGACACCGTGAGGAAACAGACGCATGGCGTTGGCGCGGTGGCTTGAGACAGACCCCCCGCTACATCCGTTTCAAGCTGCAATTCAAAAGTGGCATCATCATGGTGGTGCTTATCAATGAGGGGAGCCGTCGCCAATAAGACACAAGCTCAAGTGCTTTCGTCTCCGAAACGAAAAAAGCCGAGTAAGTGATATGATGTCTAAGTTATCCGGATTTCTCCGAAGCCATTTCGTCTCGCAATCTCTGCAGCAGCGTCGACACCGCATTCTTTGGTCCGTGCTTCTTCCAGCCAACGGCGTCTTGGGACCAGACGTATGTCGTGTCCCAGTAGAGAATCCTGGGGATCATGCGGATGATGTTGGTGCGTATCTTGTTTATTCGGCCCTCGGGCGTCTCGCGCAGGTATTTCATCGCTTCCTTCTCGTCATGGGCCACCAGGGATACGTCGCTCAGCCAGTTGACGTTCCCCCCGCCGAAGAACTTCGCGTACACCTCGTCATAGGTGTTCTTCCTTCGACCACCGTCGATGGTGACCGTGGGACAGGCCTCTTTGCACGTGTCCTCGCCCCTGCGGAACACGATCGGGATCGTGCCCATGAGCAAGCTCTCGAAGAAGCCGCGCCGGGTGCTCGTCTCTCCGGCGGGTTGGAGGCTGAAGGCGAACTTGCCGTACTCCTCCAGTGGTCCGACGAAGCGATCCTCCACGTGCCTCCACTTGCACACGTCGGCATTCCTGTCGCACAATTCCAAGAACCTCTGTCTGCGGCCGCGCCACTCCCCAACGAAGACCCCGGCGCGGTGCCGCGGCAACTTGGTCACGAAGGCCATCCACTGGTCCACCTCCTGGTCCGATCGCGGGTGGAAGATGGTGGGATAGGGTACCGCAAAGCCTTCCTTCTTGGTCGTCTGCACCGCCACCAGCGTGGCAGGCGCCCAGCTGTGCTGATCGAAGCCAATCCTGGCCCATTGGGGACTGAGGTCGTTCAGCACAGACGGAACAACCACCAGATGATCCTTCCCGCCGTTGCGACTCCAGTACTGCTGCTCGAACACGGAAGTTTGCACTCGCATAAGATGCTGCTGCAGCCAGGAATGCTCCACCGACTTCATGCGGCTCAGGCGAAGCATCTCGGTCAGCGGCAGCGGCACCACGAACAGCGTGGCGGCCTCCGCGGCCTCCGCCGCGCAGTGGTTCAGCAGGTGTCGCAGCGCCAGCCACGGCAGACTATACGGCATGGTGTCGTAGGTGACCACACTACCGGGTATCATGCTCGAGTTGCCCATACTTCGTAGTCGGCCCATGCCACCGAAGCGCTCCGCAACGCATTTGTCCTCCGCTTCGTAGTCTTTGCTGGTGTGATTGAAGCGCTCATCGCACGGCAGGCCGAAGAAGAACGGGACGGTTCTGCCCAGCGACTCCTGCTCGAAGCGGAGCAGAGAGATGTTCAGCCGGCGGTCCAGCAGCTCGAAGGCGCGGCGCTCGGGGTTCACGAACGGCACGGGCGGCAAGTCATACACAAACACGGAGAAGCCGCCGCACAGCTCTTCCGACTGCGCGTCGCCACTTGTGATGGCCAACAGCGCCACGAGGACACCACAGCTGAGGCCACGAGACATGCTTGCGGAGCTCTCTGCTAGCGGAGGTGCGGCATCTGGGCTTTGGACTGAAAGGAAAGTTGAGAGAGAGAGAGAGAGAGAGAGAGAGAGAAGTCTTTGTGCGCAGAAGACATATTGGGGTACTGTTCTGTACTGGTAGTTGGATTGTCGTATGAGATCTGTGGATTGTCATCGGACTGTCGCGGGACTGTATGAGCAGACCGTATGATCTGCCAACTGAGGGCCACCGCTGGGCGGTGAGCAATGACTGGAGGGTCAGATTGGGTGTGAGCCTCAACAGTGGTTGATTCCTTCTCCTAATAGAGCTAGTTGCCGTATCCAATTCTTGGATACCTTCAATGCACGCCCACGGCTTTTCCTGCCTTGAAGGAGTGACAGACTACTGATGCAACCTCGGTCGTTACTAATTCAATGTTGTCGGCAATCTTAGACGACTTCAGTGGCTTCGTATCGAGCAGAAAGGATGCTGCAGAGGGACGTTTGCAGTCGTCGTCAACTTTGTTGGACGCAATTGTGATCGTGTCGACTCGCAGAGCTTGTGAAGCAAATTGCCACGCTTCATCGTGGTCCA
>JAAMXY010001600.1:0-11359 GCA_019677205.1 Pinguiococcus pyrenoidosus
CAAGCGCGTATCCAAGCGCCTATCCGACTGCTGAGCCGACCGCAGAGCCGTCTGCCTATCCAAGCGCTTATCCAACTTCTGAGCCGACTGGAGAGCCGAGTGCTTATCCAAGCGCCTCTCCAACAACGGAGCCGACCGCGGAGCCTTCTGCTTATCCAAGTGCTTATCCGACTGCTGAGCCGACCGCAGAGCCCTCTGCCTATCCAACTGCCTATCCGACTGCTGAGCCGACTGGAGAGCCGTCTGCCTATCCAAGCGCCTATCCGACAACGGCACCGACGGTAGAGCCAAGCGCGTATCCAAGCGCCTATCCGACTGCTGAGCCGACCGCAGAGCCCTCTGCTTATCCAACTGCCTATCCGACTGCTGAGCCGACCGCAGAGCCGTCTGCCTATCCAAGCGCCTATCCGACTTCGACGCCCACTGCCGAGCCGAGTGCCTATCCAAGCGCCTATCCAACATCGGGACCTACCGGAGAACCCAGCGCTTATCCGAGTCTGACGCCGAGTCCTGAGGATACGCTGTCGCCCACCACCACCGAGTTCTTCCTCAGCCCATCGTTGTTCCCGACATCGGTGCCATCGTTGGAGCCGTCGACGGAGCCAAGTTCTACGCCGTCGACGGAGCCAAGTTCTACGCCGTCGACGGAGCCAAGTTCTACGCCGTCATCGGCGCCATCAGCAGGACCTTCGACATCTCCATCGGCCGAACCAACCTTCACGACGCCTTCACCCACCATCGCCGAAGAAGAGTTGCCTCCTTCCGCGGATCCGAGCTCGGAGCCAAGTACCGAGCCGAGCGCTGTGCCGAGTTCAGAGCCGAGTACCGAGCCGAGTACGGAGCCGAGTTCGGAGCCGAGTTCCGAGCCGTCGTCGTACTTTACGGAGCAGCCGTCGTTCTACCCGACGGAACCGGGGAGGCGATTGCGAATGCGAGTCTGAAGGACAGATGCTAGAGTGCCCGTGTAGATACTGCGTGGTCTTCAGACCCGGATTGGCCTGAGAGTCTGACGCGAGCAGCGCGTGCGACGCTGCGAAGAGCCTGGAAGGACACGATGCATGGAGTCGGATTGGATTTGACGACGGGGCTTGGACCCATGGTCCTCCGTTGATAGTTGCTGCGCATGTGGAAGAGACCCTCGTTTCGCGCTCGGTTGGCAAGCCAGTCGCACGAGGGGCGGCCTGCCGATTCGAGCACACCGTAGAAGGTATTGATAAGCGTTTTTGCATGAACCTTGCGTCTCTTTCTCTTTCTCTGGTACCACCGAAGGCAACCTCACAGATGCACACATCTCGTGAGCTCCATCGGGATCGTTGCACATTCTGCACAGCCAGGCACGCCGTCCTCCTAGGACGGGCGCGCTTTGCAGGCTTCGTGCCTACCGAGGCAGTCCCTCGCGCCTCATTCCAGAAACACTGTCGGTACTTCGACGCACGTTTGGCTTACCACGCACACACACATGGGCACCAAGCAACACATCTCTTGGAGCTGCTCGCTATGATCTCACGAGTCCGACTCGTCACCGGCAAAGGTGAAGAAGCTGTGGCCCTTGCGCACTTTGACGTTCAACGGCGTGGCAGCGTAGCTCACTGGACGCGATACGCTACGGCGCGAAGATCGCCTCCGCCCTTTCTTGCCATGCGCTGGCGTCTTGGGAGCGCTTGACGAGATACCGCCGGATTCCAGCGGCTCTTTCCCGTTCTCGTCCTCGTCCTCACTTCTTTTCCGATTGGGCGCATTCGGGCGGCTGGATTTCGTTTGCGTGCTGCTCTCTTTTCGAGCCCCCTTCGCGACGTCGCGGAGAGGTTCGGCGCTGCGCTGGGCTGAAGTGCTGGAAAGGGGCACACTCGAGTTCGCGGCTCTCTGGCTCTCCAAGTTCGGATGGACATTCTCCTCGAAGCGCGATGCTCGGAAGCCGTCCAGCGGACAGTCTTCCACTGGGACCATCGACGCATCCAGCGTGCAGAAGCCCTCTGCCTGGCCTGGCAGGTGCCGAGCGTCTCTCATCGAGTATCGCTTGCGCGGAAGCGGCCGCTTCATCCACACTTGCGGCTGCGTCTCGCCCAGCGACCTCTGCTTCCTGCTGGCCCGTCGGGGCACTTCCGGACTGGCCACTTCCTTCCACCCTCGGAGAGGAATCACGTGCACGGGCTCCGCCTTGGGGCGTCGCTTTGGAGACACCACTCGCTGCGCCACTCGGCCTCGCTCGCGTTCTCTTAGGCTCTGCCGCAGGTCTCCCACGTTGGTCGTCTGCGTGGACGCGTGGCTGTACTGCTGCGCGCGACTTCCAGCCTACGTTCGTGAGGAGAAGTACGTTCGGGTGAGAATACCGTACCAAGCGCGAAGTTGTAAGATGGGAGTTCAGAACAGTCAACGCACCTCCACAATGCGGTGCTGCATCTTGTGGATCTGGCGCCGCAGAGACGCCACCTCTCGTCTGGCCTCTTGGAGATGCCTCGCCAACTCTTCGTTCTGTTTGCGCAGCTCCACCACGCGATCCGGAAGAAGCAGAGACGCCGCCGCGCGCATTCGCACAGCCGGAACGCCCTCGCCTGCAAGCTCCGCGCTCATAGCTCTTGTGCTTCGACGGTGCTGCACGACACCTCTTCAAGTGACAAGAGACCAATCTCGTTTTCGGGATCTGGATTCTCTCAGAAGCGCAAAGATGGCAGAAAGAGACTGTGCGAAAGGAAGCGAAAGGCCGTCGATTCCGTTGGAGACGGAGCCCCGGAGCGCACGTTCCGGTCAGACTGTCGGCAACGGATTTTCACGCATCCGTCCAGGAGTAGAGGGGATCGTCGTCGAGCGTAGAAGCCGAGAGAGGAAACTTGGGTGCTGGACACAGCTGGTGGCGCACGACAGCATGAAGGCTTCAATTCCGAGATTCAAAGGTTTTGGCGGGAAAACGCCAGGAATTTTGGAATATATTGTTGTATACTTTTGCATATTAATTAGTACAGAAATACGTAACATCTCAATTCCGAAGATGTGTCCAGTGTAGATCCGGGGCAAAGTTCGGAATGGTACTACCACAAAGTATCGACCGCTTCAAGTTTGCGATTTTGATTTACTATAATAAACTTCATAAATATGATACTACTGAAACTCTCCATGACGATTCCGGATAGCGTCATCGGTCAATCCCAGTTTCACCCCAAAGGGCCCGAAGCTCACCATCTCCTGGTCATCGGCCCCGCCAAAGGATCGATCGAGGTACTACAGTCCGTAACTTTACATGTGATAGTAGTTTCACCCTTCTCTCCCTCTGCGCTTGTATTCCTCTGCGCCTTTCTCCGCCGATCTCCGGTCATCTCGGGCGCAGACGCTTATGTGCCGCGCTTCGCATCGCGCAGGGATCAGCATCGCTTCGCGTGGCTCTTGGGGAGACTACTAGGGGCCAAAGACCTGTGTTCTGTATCCAACTGGAGCTTGTAGTCGCGTAGTACAGGTGAAGTCTCCAAACTTGACTTCTTCGCGCTCTTGTCGCGCGCGCTTTTCGCGAAATCGTGCGACAAGGTCGCTGTACCACAGCGAAAGCGGCCTGGGTCACCGGGTCGCACCTTGGCGGCGACTTGATCGCCGGGTTCCTTTGCGTTCCGGAGGCTTCGCGGAAGATCTCACCGCGCTGTCCGATTCTGCGGCTTTAGAATGGCGTCTCGCGGAGCTCTCGTCCGCCAGGACACTCTGCGCGAGGGCGAGATGACGATGGACGTGGAAAACACCGGTAGGCCGCTTGGGGCGCGCGCGGACACCCGAAGCGTATCGATACTGACCGAGCGGCCTGGCAGCAGAGGAGGCCTGTCCGGAGGGCGTGATCGTCGTGCCCAAGCAGCCCATCGTGGATGGCCAGAAGCGGCCAACAGGCCTGGCCTTGAGGGTATGCCTTTGGGTTCTCCTCGGTGTGTGATCTCCGGGAGACGCGGTCTAAGGGTCTCTTGGTGGCAGATCACCTGCAGCGCCGAGACCGACATTGGAGGCATGCGGGAGAACCAGGATGACGTGTACATCTGGAAGGACCCCGCGGGTCGGGGAGTCGTGCTCTGCGTCTTCGACGGCCACGGACGAGAAGTGGGAAAGGTGGCGGCCAATGCGGCCAGGTGCGTTCTGCTCAGGCGCTGTCTGAATGCTGCAGTTGGTTCCCTGCTGTGCTCACCAAGCTAACCCCACTGTTGTGCCCCTCTTTTGTGCCCCTCTTTTGTGCCCCTCTTTTGCGTCCGCAGAGGGTTCCTGGAGCGCTGGCTGGAGGAGAACTTTGTGGAGATCTGCGATGGCAATGAGGTAGCGAAGCATCCGAACCAGAAGCAAGAAGCTATTGGGCCGAAGCACTGACTCTTGGGCCACTTACAGATCGAAGCCTTTCGCTCCATGTTCCGCGGCGCCAACGAGGCGGTCAAGTCTCAGTTCCGGTGCCATTACGAGTCCCTTGGCGACGAGATCGAGGAGGCGCCCGAAGGATTCCTGCTGAAGGTGCGCAGCAACCTTCTTGGCATGAGATCGAGAGCGCGCGTTTCCTAACCCCATCTCTGTCTTTGCGCGCCACCGAAGAGGAGAAGGAGCTACGGGCCTTGGCTGTGCGTCTTTGGGGGGTCATCCTTCAGCTGCGTTTGCATTCTCGAGGACAGAATTTTGACCGCCAACGTCGGAGACTCCTCCGCGCTGATGGCATGCACCCATGGTACGCAGGATGCGAGCAACAACCTAGCCCGGCGCTGGGTCCAATCGCTATCATCATTATGCGCATCGTCGTCATCATCATCGCCGCCATTCTCATTCACGAGAATCACCATGCTCATGTGGTTGTGAATCCGCATTTGCCAGGATCGATGCGCGGGGTGGCGAAGTTTCGAGTAGCCGATCTTGCCGAGGGCGTCGCGGAGAACGGCAGAATACCTGCGGAGCTGATCGTGGAGAACAATGAGCGCGTCGTGATGCTCACCGCGGACCACTCTCCCGAAAGTCCCCATGAATTCAACCGGATGAAGACCAGCCATCCCCACCATGAAAGTACGAGGCGTGGCGAGCGAGATACTGGCGAAAAGGAGCGGCAGCTGACTCCGTTTTTCCTTGAATTGCGACGCAGATGAGAAGAAGCCCAGGATGCAGATGGTGTACGATAACATTGGGCCGGACAAGTCGAACTGCTCGGAGATCTTCCGCCTAGGAGACGATGGCCAACCCATCGTCACATCCAATGGCCGCTACTGGAAGAATGTGCGCCAGGAGTGGGCCTGCCTGGTGGCGACGCCGTCCTATGCGCGCTTCCACGACGCGCTGGCGTTCACGAGATCCTTAGGCGACCTGCACTTGCAAAGCTACGGCGTCAGCCACATGCCGGAGGTGCCGTTCATTTGCCTGCGTCTGCGGCTTGTTTCCTCGGTTCTTGTCGCCATCGTTGATAGCTAACGGTGTGCCGTCGTGGTAGATCTACGAGCTGAATCTCCTGGAGCTGGCTGAAGCGGTGGCGTCCGCCAAGGGGAGCGGCGAGCAGGCGGGCTTCGCGATTGTGGCCGCGTCCGACGGCATCTGGGACAATTGGGTGTTCTCAGATTGCATGGCCTTCGTGCTTGGGGACGCCGAGAAATCGCTGTTTGCGCACGGACTTACAGGCGAAGGCAACGTGAGGTAGGTACCACAGTGGCAGGCAAAGACCGTCCAAAGGGGTTTGGCAAGCCCTGGGTAGGCTCAAAGAGGAACACCCACAGGGCGAATCAAAGACTAATGGCGGAGAACAAGCGGCGAGCTGTCGAGAACTTCGGGAGCCAGGCAGACAATGCGACTTGTGCGCTGGCCTTCCTGGAGGTCATTGTGAATGATGGATAGTTTCGACGCGATTCTGGATTGTGTCCCTCCAAAACCGACGCGATCCTTCCCTTCCGTAGTCGCGCCACCGCTCGCCGGAGTACGGGGTCTGTGCACGTGCTGAACAATGTGAGAAATCGCGGGTTTTCTTGATGGACGAGCGCAGGCTTGTGACAGTGCAGACAAGAGTAATAAGTAAGTGGCGTCTCATCGCCCCTTCAACAAGCATTCAACTCGTCGCTGTGCTTCGTTCGTCCGGGCACGGAGGATTGCGCTTCTTCTTCGTCTTGGGGGCGTACACAGGGATTCATGGCTCCTTGTTCGCCGCGTCCAGCAGACCTGCTTGCGTTGCATCTGTGGTCAGCAGCTGACCCTCTGTCTGGGACAGCCATGCCGGCTTTCGCACCTGCGCTGCTGCTGGGCTGTTCCACGTCGACCACGCTTCTTGCACGGGTCACCCCAACTTTCGCAAGCTCTTGGATGACCACTCTGCGAGGCAGACCGTATCGCAAAGCGGTCGCACATCTTAAATTTCTTCCTGCCCAAAGCGGGATAAAACTGCCTTGCAGCTCGGTACCTGGCGCGATTGAAGAGCTCTCCGCCGTCGATCAAGTAGCGCTTGGGGATGGCGGCCGTCGCGCCGATGTCCACCTGCAGACCTCTCGTGAGTTCTATCGGGGGCAGCGCTCAGCAGCGCAAGGCGCGCAGTCGCACCTCCAAAATGACATACAAAGCGCTCAGCAGCGCCCACACCAAAAGGGCCAGAGCGACGACGTCCCGCGCAGCCAGCCACCAGAGTCGCTCCCCGGAGTAAGGTCCCAGTTGCGGACATGTCTCCGTCTTTTCCCGCCAAGAGCCTTCTGTTAGTCGCCAGCTTCAAAGCGCCGCAGGCATAGCGCCGCTCTCCCCACCTCAACGCAACAGTAGCTGAAGTGCAAGTCGACCTCCGACAAGGAATCGCAGAAGAGAGCTCCCAGAATTGCAGCCACCGTCCAGATCTAGTTGATGAAAGGAACCTCGTGTAAGTTGCGTCGGCCGACTTGCCGTTCGCAAGATGAGCCTCGGCAGTACCCGTAGCAAGAGGTGGTGCTCCATGACCATCGCGACGGTGAGGCACAAGCCATTGACGACTGGCCTCGCAAAGCCGAAGTTCCAGCTCGGCGTCAAGGTCCTCCACAGGCCGCTCATCTGCGTCATGGGCCGCGCGACGGGTCCGACCGGTGTGTAATCCTAAGGGAGCAGATGTGGGTGATGTATCGAGGCGGCGGCACGTGCTGGACATTCTTCGAGGTCGCGCTACCGCTTCCATGTTCGTGAACGCGACCAGCAGCAAGGGCCCAAGTAGCATGATCACCGCTACGAGGAGACAGCTGAGGCGCCAAGACAGAATGAGCTCGAGGCATCACTCCTACGTTCCTCTGCAGGAAGCTTGCGAGTGGTCGTACCGAAGCAAAGAGATGTGGCGAAGAATCGGGACGACTACGCGATACTTCCCGGTCCAAAGCCTATGAGCAATCAAAGCGTGCAGGAATCAGAACCACGCTCTTGAGCATCCATCCCAAATGCACAAGCGTGTGCCCACGCGACGCACCCGACGTAGTACGGATCGGACGGAGGGGCGAACTGAGAATACTGATTGCTGACGATGAAGGCGAAGATGCCGAAGCTGTATGCCACCCCCAGATTGAGCATCATGCTGGGCTCATCGAAGCAGCGTTGCATGTTTTTGAAGGGGTCCGTTCCCCCAAAAAGTGAAAGGCTGGTGAAAGGCCACCCCAGATCCCGTCAGAGTGCTGTCAGGAAAAGAGAGCGCCACCTGCTCGACCGTGGCGTCGACTAGGCAGACCCCGCCACCGGCGATTCGAAATACTCCCGACCCGCGTTGCGGTTGATGCTTCATGCTGTCCCGACCAGCTGACGTCAAGTCGCCCTCGGCCAGCTATGCTTCGGGACTGCAGCGAGTAACTCCGTAGCCTTTTTGATGACCGTTAGCGTTGGGATGAAGGCAAGGCGAGGTTCGTATTGGTTGTCCAACATGCTGAATGACCTTCGCGAAGCCCTACAGCAGGGGAAATCTCCCGGAGCCTCGTAGCTCTGTCACATGCAAAAGCTCCGCGGACGGCGATCGCATCCAAAGGCTCTTCTTCTCTGGGATGCGTTCTTGAACCTTGGGACTTGAACTCTCCAAGGGGAGCAACGACTTGCCTACGGCGCCCGGACCTGCTTTGGGCGGTGGACCAGTGAAGCCGCGTGCAGAGGCGTCCTCAGCGGCTGTTGAGATGATGAATATGCCGGCAAACTAACTACTGTAGAATGGGGCGGGCAGAATCTGAAAACCATAAGGGCTTGGTGCTGGAAGGCGCCTATCGCGGCTCCGCGTCTCTTCGGTACAACTGCACTGGCTCGTCCTGATCAGCGCCGATGGCTTTGCCGATTCCGGCTACGAGGCCCATTCCCAGGCCCATGAGCCATCCGGAGCCTTCTTCCTGCTCTACCTCCTTGGGCTCCTCTTCACTCTCCTCTAGCTCTGCGTCTATGGCGGAGATGAGCCGCTCCGAGATGGACGCCGGCGGCGGCGCCTGGCTCTCCATGGACGCCAGCGAGTCCTGGTCCTTCACGATCACCTCCGCCGCGCTGCGCAAGGCATCATCAAACAGCATGCAAGGCCTGGCGTCCTTCACTTCAAAGAGCAGATGGCCCTGAGGAGGAGAGCATACCCACGGTTTGCAACTCGGTCAGAAGGCGACAACCCTGTGACATGGAGGCCCAAAGCAAAACGAGTAGGAAGAGGAGAAAAAGAAGAGGTAAGTGCTTCACCTGCGGACGCTGCGGATCCGAGAGCATGATGGGCGGACTAAAGGACAACGCCAAGTTCAGCGTCGCCAGCTCTAACCGATCCGACCCGCTTGGCCGCAGCTCCTAGAGCACGAGAGCGCGTCACCTCGTGTATCTCTCCCTGTTGTACTGAAGGAAAAGGAAACTTCTCACCCCGGCAGCCACGGACACCACCAACTCAGCCTGAGCCTCCAAGGCCGCCTCGTCGAGGTCCAGCGTGTAGCTGCATTTCCGGGCGGCGACGCCCGTGTGGAACTCCTCTCGGGTCAGACCAAACTCCGAGAGAAGCTCGATGGCCTCCGCGAAGACCGACTGATTCGCCGCGCGCCAAATCACCTGCCGAGAGGCGGTAGGAAAGGGTCGGGGCGACGTTTGTGCTTCGGTGTCTGAACCTCGAAACCACCGACTTCGACATCTCTCCGCTTCATACATCCACTACACATGTCTTTCCGACTCTTCAAGTGCACATTTCCCTTGCCAAATCTGCTGTATACCGACGAAAAGTACCGGAATTTCCCCAAAAATGCGGGGATTCCCATCTGCAATGATCCCATCTTTGTGCATTGCTGCCCTTCTGCCCCCACTCTCTGGCCTTGCCGAGCGACCCCAACGCACCTCCAGCGCCGAGAAGTTGGTGAGGCCCTCTGGCGCGAGGCGGTCTCCCTCGTGCGCCCGCAGGTAGTGCGCTTCCGCGGCGCGGTGGCGCTGTCCGGCTGTCACAACGTGGTACTCCATGCGAGAGAACTCCTTCTGCAGCGTGTAGCGCGCCATGTCCGGGCTCTCGCAGTAGTACTGCAGCAGAGAAGGCGCCTTCAGAGAGCTCTCCAGCAGCAGATTGGCCTCCTGGAGGAACTCCGGGTCCGCCAGGTCCATGGTGTAGCTGCGCAGCTGCGCCGCCACGTCCGCCACCTGCAGTTTCCACGGTGCTCAGCTGCACAGCTGCCTTCCTATGGGCGAGTGAAGGGGGCAAACACAAAAAATCCGGGGAAAAAAGCGGAAAAAGCGCGGAAATGCGACGGAAAAGAGGGATTTACCCTGGAATCCAAGGCTTTCGGCGCTGTTTGCGCAGCTGGAGTGGGCGAAGGCCACTCCCACTCATCTTCCTCCTCCGCCATGCTCTCGAAGAGGCTCTCTGGGCCACAAACTCCTGCTTTGGGAGGAGAAATTCCGGGAAAAGCGGAGGAAAACCACTGAATTGTCGAAAAAAAACCCCGAAGTTTGCATAAAATTTAATTTAATATTATAAATTGTGCTTATATGATCTTATGTATATAATATTTAAAAGTTTTATTGTTATAATTGGGTGAGAAGAGTACTGATGCTCATTTTTGAAATTAACGGGTATCCAACTTTAAACGATGTAAACGCCACAGAAATCGCCACTCGGATGTCTTTTTAGCGCCACCAAATGGCTTGCTCTCCCACAGTATAGAAAAGGTAAGAGTGGGAGGCGTTTGACTGCGCCTCCGGATTCTCAAATTGCAGTTCACTTCAATAGTGAAGTTTCTTTCGCCGTTTAAACCCTTTGAAGCGCCGCTGAAGAGTCGAATGTTTCGCTATACTACACGAGGCCTAGCACGCCCATGAGTCTCTCTACTCAGATACTTCTGAGGCGCTTCAAATCGCTCTTTTTGCCAAAAAGCCGCCAATTCTTGGCTGATTTGCCGCAAATCCCAGCCTTTGCTCACCGTAATTCCCGGGTTTTAGGCCGAATTTCGACGATTTTTCAGCATGCAGCGCCTTGTGATGCTATCCTTTATCATGATTGTGCGGGCGTGGCGACCCAGGGCTCCGATGGTGATGGTCCGGAGGGCCAGAAGCGCCTCAGGAGACCTCCGAGTGGAGCAACAGCGGGTAAAGCCGTGTTTTTCGGCGGAGTTTCTGGCATTTCTGGCCGGAAAGCATGTATTTTCGCGGCAGCTCTTCAGTTTGGAAGGCTCCAGGCAGCAGCTGAAGGCCAAAACCTGCGTTTCGATGGGTGCTTAGGTGCAAAAGCTGCTGGAGAAGGGCGAACTGTGCTCCGTGCGGGTGTTTACGGCCGGTCCACTGCGGGAATTTCAGCGCCTGTGCTCCAAAAAGCGCCGTGGAAAGGTGTTCATTCCCAAGACGGAGGGGTTCATGTCCGACTTGGAATATCTGCGATCGGAGGTGCGGAATCTCCTGGGGTTGAACGAGATCCCTTTCGCGCTGCGAGAGTTCCGAGAGGATCAAGACGAGCAGCAGCTGGCGCCGGAGATCAGCTCGGCGCCGCAACTCAAGGCGCTTTATGCCGCAGAAGCCGTGTGTGTCAGCGTCACGGCGGACGAGGACGCTTTGCCCTTCCGAGAGACCCAGCAAGACGATACGTTCCTTGGCATGCCCGATCCCGCAGCGGCGGAGTCGTGGACGGTATGTTGCTGGCGCTTTTGCTTTCGGCTTTTTCTTGCGTTGGGCAAAGAGCGGAATAAAATGAGATAAGATGAGATGAAATGAGATGAGATGAAATGAAATGAGATGAAATGAGATGAAATGAGATGAAATGAGATGAGATGAGATAAGATGAAATGAGATGAAATGAAATGAGATAAGATGAAATGAGATGAAATGAGATGAAAAGAAGTGAGATGAAAAGAAATGAGACGAAAAGCAATGAGATGAAACGAAATGAGATGAGATGAAACGAAATGAGATGAGATGAAACGAAAAGAGCGATGCAATAGGCAAGGTCTCTTATGCGACTCATATG
>JAAMXY010001606.1:0-20944 GCA_019677205.1 Pinguiococcus pyrenoidosus
GTCGGAACAATCGCGGGGATTTCAAACTTGAGCGGCTTGTGACAGAGAGACACTGCGGGACGGGCAGGAGATCTTGAAAAGTATGGTTGTGGCCAACGACAACCAACAGTCATGCTACCGTCATGAAAGTTGCTCGCCACTCAAATGGCCGTGTTCTCGCGCTCTTTTTGAAACGCGTCTTTCGCGTTCTCTTGTGAGGCGTTTGTCTGCGGAGCCCTCAAAGATCATGAACACGCGATCCTCCAGACGCGTAGATCCGTGTTTGCGACACGAAGAGAGTCATGCTGACGCGAGGAGGCGGCGAAATGGGCAAAAGCCTCACTCCACTCGTCTAGTGTTCAATTCGGCTTTCAAGGTCGTTATTGGTCGTATATTAAAGCTACACAACGACCTCAAAAGCCGAGTTGCACACTAGACGCTGAAGTAAGCTGCCTGCTCTCGCCTTCCTTCTCAGGGAAACTTACCGTTTGTCCTCCCGGCAGGCGTCAAAAGCTCATCCGCCGAACAGCCCATGCAAAGGATCCCGATCTTCGCCTCGGCTGCGAGGATTGGATCCAAGAAAGGCGGCGACAGCCCTGACGACCCTCCGAGAGTACTCAAGCCCAGAAATCGCCGTCGACGACCTTTCATCCGCCGCTCTTGCATCGTGTGATCCCTCGAATGACGTCCGTGGAGAAGGCAGTGATGAGGAACAATACTACGGCATCAAGGTGCATGACGGCCGTCGGAAGAGACGCAAATCTACCAATCGGGACCACGACGACAGTGATTCTGAGACGGAAGACCACGAAGCCCGCCAGAAAGGAGAATGGTGGGAAGTCACTACTTTGTGACAGACATACTCGTGGCGCGGCTAAAAGACTTGATCCAACTACGGAAGCCCCTTTCGTCTTCTTCTTCTTCTTGATCCTCTGAACGTTCCTACGTACGCTTCTAGCACGGCCTCGCCCGTGGCCATGAAAATCTAGGAGAGAGCAAGAGTGCGCCGCCCAGCACTTCAAGGCCGACGATCACTTGACACGACGCGCAACAAGCTTCGAGTGACTCCCGAGCACAAGGTTGCGGTGATCAGTGTTGAGATAGACAACCGGGAAACTCTCAACTAGAGAAGCATTGTCCTCCACCACGTAGAGAACCGCCAGTGCCTCAGTGAGCAGACTGGAGCCTCCTTGTGCGTGATTTAGAAAGATTCCGTGGTAGCGGCTTTCTGCCTGAGACAAGCTTCTGGATACGAATGCGATCGGCAGAAGATTGTTGCCGTCAGACGGCATATCCTCATGTCGCAGCTGGTATAAAAACCCACCGACTCCTTGTATTGAGGCATCCGTTGAAATATGGAGTGGTTTCTTGAAGTCTGGAAGATACAATTGCCTCTTCTCTTCAAAGACTCGGAGCAACCCCTCTTTAAGGGCCTGGAAGGCCTGTGCGGCAGCTTCTGTCATCCTGCCTCGCTTTTTGGTGCGGGAAGCTATTTGCGCGGCCCAGCTTCCTGGTAACTGGCTCACTTGGCCAGCTTGGAATGAGTGCAAGGAAGTCGCGAGCTTCCTGCGATTCGCAAGCTGCAAAGCTGATGCCAGCGCGGACGCGAAACTTCGTGAAGAGGAGACACGCGCTGCGTGGACTTGCTCTTCTCGCTATTTCGTCTCTCCGGACATCGAGCTCATCCTTCTTCCTCTTCCGCGCATTTGAGTCGCCGTCCAATATGGAATGTGTGCTGCTGAGATGCTCCACGGCCCTGCTCGTGGCGTGCGTAACGTCGATTAAGGATGTCCGCCCATCCAGAGCACACACACCACACTGCCAATAGCACTTCCCGCTTTGCAAGTCTCCTGCTTTGACGCAGAATATCCCATGGAAACGCGCGAAGGTAGTCATCCGCTTTCCGTAGCGCGATTTGTCTTTGACAAAGCCATCGGCAAGGTCAAACCGCGTCGCCGTCCACACTGTTTCGACATCTGCATCCATCTCTGTGCTTAAGCAATTGCCTCTGCTCACAGCTTGCGCTCGTCTACGGATGTTTGTCGAGCTCTCCGGTGAGCTGGAGAGACTGACGTCGAGCAATCTGCGAGCGAAGGCTTTCTCACGGCTGTCGTCGAGCTGTTCAGAAAGCGCGGGAAAAAATTCTGGTATTCGTGATCCTGCTCGCGAGTACCGGCATTCGAAACAAGGTATCTGATCATAGCTTGAGCAAGAGCTCGTCCCATGTGTGCCATTAATATGGACGATCATTCAGTCGTCTCTTTTGAAATTTATTTCAAAATGGTAACGCTCCGAAACGACGTATTCAACGCTGCTATAGACGGCCTACGCCGGAGAAAGAAGCGCGCGCATTTGGGCTTCGGAGAACCACTCGAGGAGGCTGGGCGGAAAACCAGCCGCAGCCGGCGCGAAGCGGCTGTCGTGGCGGCGGGCAGTCGCGTTGGGATTGGTGGGAGTTACTTGAAGGCTTGCTTCCGGGGCACACAGCGCTCGCATGGGACAGCGTCACGCAGCTGAGGTGGCTGAATTAGGGTGACGTGTGCTGCTCGCGTGGGCTCCACGTAAACTACTGGCCTCCGCCTTGGGACCGGCCAACCAATGCGCAGCAGAGAAGGTTATCTTCCCATGCCACGCGTCCGCAATTCGAACACGGCCACGCATGCTTCAACTCCTTCCCAGTCCAAATTCTGTTGCATCTTCTGTTCTCTTTGGTCTGCAAAGATGCTGCTGAAGTGATGCAAACTCCGGCGGAACTGGCCGGAATCCCACAGCAAATACGACGCAACATCAAGCCAGAGAATCCCGTTTAACCGGAAGGAAGTCGGTGACGGTTAAAGAACAGCAGCAAACCACCTTCGTTCCTTCTTTTCCTACAGAACGGCCCTCTCACGCCGCCTTCCGAGCGCTCAACGCCGCCCTTCCGCCCCAGGCCAGCATGCGCCGCTTCGCCCCGCTTCTCCTCGCGGCCACAGCTAGTGCGTGGCAGGGCCGGGCCCTGTCGCGTCGCAGTCTGTCGTCGCTGCTGCTGTCCGGCGCCGTGCTGGGCGGCCGCAGCTCGGCAGCCGCACAGGACGTGCGCACGCCCAACGAGCGCCAGTACGAGCTGTACGTGGCGGCCATGACGTGCGAGTCCAAGGCGGACCTGGAGGGCGCGGAGCAGACCTGGTCCCGCCTCATCGAGGCCAGCAACAACAAGGCCTCCAAGGTGGTGCTGGCCAGGGCGTACTCCGGCAGGTCCCGCGTCCGCGCAGGCCTGGGCAAGCTGCCCCCGGCGCTGGTGGACATCTCGGAGGCGGTGGACCTGGAGCCCGACGTGGCGGAGTTCTGGGCGCAGCGTGGAGCCGTGTTCGAGGCCGCCAGCAAGGAGCTGTTCCGCAGTGGCGAGCAGGACAAGGCCAAGGCGCTGTTCGCCTCGGCGGCCAGCGACTATGACCATGGGCTCATGCTGGACCCGCGCAATGCGGCGCTCCTGGAGAAGAGCGGAGACGTCCGCGTGCGCCTGGGAGACTTTGAAGGAGCGCTGCAGAAGTACATGCGCGGCCTGGAGCTGGGATCCACCCCCACGGCCAACGGCGGCCTGGCCACCAAGTTCGCGCTCAACGTGCTGCAGACCGGCGACGACGCCATGGGCGCGCGCGTGCTCGCGGATGTGCTGGCCACGGACTCCAGCGAGGAGGTGCTGCTGGCGTGCGCCGCGGTCGCGTGGAGCGCGGGAGCCTTCGCGGAGGGACTGGCGCTGTTCCGGACCGCCGTGGCCAAGAACCACACCGTGGCCGACGTGGAGGGCGTCGTGGATAGACTGAACTGGCCGCCCAGGGCCCTAGAGCTGCTCCGCGACCTGCGCGACCGGAAGACAAGCTACGACTCGCTGTCCATGGCCACCTCGGGCTTCATTTAGCCAGACGCCGCTCCGGCGTGGCTCCTCCGGCCAGCTCTCGGGTCGGCCGGATGCGCGGCCCCTGTTTCGTCCCCCCCCCCCCCCCATTTTTGCTGCATCTCTATACTTCTCTGTTGTTGATAGACCAGCCCAAGATGACCGGAGCAGGATTGTTGGAGAAACCTTGGCGGGACGCTTGGGTGGTCTCATTGTGCATACTTCCGGACTGGTCTTGTATGAAATAAAGGAAAAGGTCGCGACGAGTGGCTGCTGGATCTTGCTGCTCTTCACTGTGGTCGCGGGGTGGTTGTATATTCTTCGGTGCTCATCTCTCTCTAGCAAATCTGAGCTTGTACATAAGGCGGAAAGAGTTGAAGCACTTGGCGGTGAAGGGAAAAGGTGTGCGTCAAAACGCGACACAGTTCTTGGCGTGGAGTGTCACGGTCTCCGGTGTACACAAATGTGCTGGAAGGGGATAGACGTCCTGATCAGATGAAGGATTCCACTTGGGAGGGAGGGCATGACGAAAAGGAGTGGCACCGAGGGCGGAGGGACGAGGAATCGTGCCACTAGGTCTTGTGTAAGAAGGGATCATACGGGTGTACAAGGATCGGAAGAAACCATCTGAATCAAGTCATGAGTTGTAAATGAATGCCAAGCAATCTCCTGCGACGAGCTCGGAAGAGCGGCGCCCCTCTAGAAATAGTTGCTCCGCGCACGAGTGCGGCTTTCTGCGAAACTGGGCGCCTTCCCCGGGGTCTCTCCGTCGTCGTCGGGCTCTTTGGCGTTGCCGCCGTTCCGGGAGCTTTGCATCATCGCCGCGTACTCCATACCAGCGGCCTGGGCATGCTCCTCGACGGTCTCGGGAAGCTTCTGGTCGGACTCGGAGGATCGGGCGGCCTCCCTCCTCTCCTTGTCGCGCCGCTCCCGCTCCCGCTTCGCCTTCTCGATGCGCTTCGTCCGTGCTGCCGAGCGCAAGTGCCGCTCCACGCGCTGGCGACTGAATTGGAACTCGCGGATGAAGTTGTTCAGGACGTTGAAGAAGTCGTTGGACTTGCGATCCTTGCGCTCGCCGAGGTAGGAAAGCACGCCCTGGTACTTGCCGCTCATCACCGAGCTCTCCTCCTGGACCCGTTGCAAGATCCGCTGGGCCTGATTCATAGCGAGATTAGATGATGAACAAGCCCGCAACGAGCTGCTTCTTCTTCCATCACGGCCGTGGCGATCGGCAAGCTTACCCGCTGAACAAACTTGCCAACGTCGGACCTCGGCCCGACCGGCCCTCCTTTTCCCAACTTCCAGTCCGGGGACGCGATGTCGCCCGATTCCGTGAAGCCCTGGTTAAAGTGGGTCAGCTGCGTGCCATCAGAGCGCTTCAATTGGGTCTTCTGCGCCCTCATTTTCTCCAGACTTGACGGGGTCGAGCTCTTGGATGGACTTGACTTCGGCGTCGAGGGTGTACCCGCCTCCGGCGAGCCTGGTTTTTGGTTTGCGGGGGGTTTGGAGTTGAGTCACAGGTCCGAAGACTGGCGAGCCGATGAAGCAAGCCGGCTAAGCGCGCAGCTTGGGAGCGCGTACCTTCTTTCCCTTCGGCGGCTTGCCGAGGCGTCAGAAACCTGTTCTCCGCTTCCTCAACGAAGATCTCAACGCAGTCGATGCCCTTCGTTTGGGTCTGGAGCTCCGCGGTCAGCGTATCCATCAGCACACGACTTGCCGCCTGGCGAGAAAACAGAACAAGATGAGAGGGGAAGACTACCCACACACCGAGACACACAGCGGTGCTCTGGCAGCGGTAGGCATCAACGTCGCGCTTGCTGCTCCGACGTTACTCACCTGCACGCTTTTCAGGTCGTCCGCAAGATCCAGAAGATCCTCCTCGCTGCGCTTCACAACCATGACGAGATAGTCGAGCACGGTCGTTCGATTGTCAAAGGCCTTGGACGAGCTCAGCTTCGTCAGGGTGTCCAAGCTGAAGGCAGTCGCCTCTCCTTCGTTCATCGTGTTCCCGATTCGAAGGATGATCTTGAGGGTCTTCCGCAGCCGGTGGCTCAGCTTGATGTCATCACAAGCCTTCTCGATGGTGCGAATGTCTTCGGTGATTTGCTGAATTCGCTCAGCGAATTGCGCCTTGTAGATCATCGCCTCGAGCCGTTTTTGTCCCTGATCCAGCTTCAGCATCTCCAACATGAACTTCTCGGCCTCGTTCAAGAGCTTCTTGTCTCCTTTGTACCCTTTCAGCTTCTCGATCTCGTCCGGGGTTGGCAGGAACGTCTGCAGGGTTCGCATTTGCACCGTCGAGAAGGAGGAATCCTCCAGATTTGTGATTTTCTCTCGCATCTGAGCGTACGTCAGCTTTATTCGTGCGATCGCGATGCCCGCATTGGTTGCCCGCCGCCCATCGATGAGCGCGACCTTCTCCTTCCTTGCCGACTTCTTCGCCGCCTTCTTGGGCTTGGCTTGGGTCGCGTTGCTTTGCACGAAGAGCATCTCAAAGTCGTCCAGCTTCAAGTCCAAGTTCTGCACCTCGCTGTCCTGGGAAAGCCAGATGCTATCGCCTCCGAGCTGCGACTGGTCCACGGCCTGCCAATGGAGCCTCTTCCTCCGCTTCTTGGCCTTCTTCGGAGCTTTCGGTGCGACTGCGGCAGACGCAGCGCTTCCGAAGGGCACGTTCGGATCGGCGTCCAGAGCAGCGGGGTCCAGTCCATCCCCCTTCATCTTGTGAGCAACGGCTGGCTTCGGGACACCCGACTTGATCATCTTGAGATACTTCGCGTACTTGGGATCGTCCTTCAGTGGCGGGGCGGAAGGGGCGGCCGCCGCCATCGGCGTCCCGAAGGGCTGCTCCGGATCGGCATCCAGGGCCGCTGGGTCCAGCCCGTCAGACCGCATCTTGTGGGCCACGGCCGCCTTCGGTACGCCCGACTTGAGCATCTTCAGGTACTTCGTGTACTTTGGGTCATCCTTGAGCGGAGGACCAGCGGCGACGGCGGGGGTCCCAGCTCCAAAGGGCTGGTCGGGATCCGCGTCCAAGGCGCTGGGATCGACACCATCCGACTGCATCTTGTGCGCTACCGCAGCTTTCGGCACTCCCGACTTGAGCATCTTGAAATACTTCTGAAAGCGCTCATCGTCCTTGAGCGCCGGCTGCGCGGCAGCAGCACTGCCATCGGCAGGAAGCTGAAGTGGAACCCCAAAGGGCTCCTCTGGATTTGCGTCAAGGGCACTGACGTCTAGCCCATCCAGATTCAGACGATGCTCGACTGCGGCCCTCGGAACCCCACTCTTCAGCATCTTCAAATACTTGGCGTAGCGTGGATCGTCCTTCAGCGCAGGAGAAGCAGCCGGTGCCGGTGCCGTTGCCGTTGCCGTTGCCGCTGCACCACCCGTAGCTTGTCCGTAGGGCTTCTCCGGGTCAGCGTCCAGGGCCGCCGTGTCGATCCCGTCGAGTCGCATGCGATGCTCCACTGCAGGTCTCGGGACGCCGGACTTGAGCATCTTGAAGTACTTGGAGTACGTTGGGTCCTCTTGGAGAGCCACGCCGCCGCACGCAGGTGCAGCTGCTTCCCCAAATGGCCTCGACGGGTCAGCATCGAGCGCGGCCATGTCGACCCCATCAAGATTCATCCGATGCTCCACAGCGGGTCTCGGCACGCCAGACTTGAGCATTCTGAAGTACTTGGCAAACCTCGGGTCGTCCTGGAGTGGGACTGCACCCGTAGACGCGGATGGCACCGAAGCGACTGCGACTGCTTCGCCGTTCGCTGGTGCCACTTCTTCCCCAAACGGCTTCTCCGGATCGGCATCTAGAGCCTGTGCGTCAACGCCATCTACCTGCATCCGATGTTCCACAGCTGGCCTCGGAACCCCGGATTTCAACATCTTAAAGTACTTCTCGTACGTCGGATCGTCCTTCAGAGCGGGTCGATTCGCCCCAGCCTGTGGTGCGCCCACGTCGCTTTCGGGCTGACACGCATCCGATGCGCCGACCTGCTTCTCTGCTTCTCCTTTCTCTGAATCTACCTGCGTCTTCTCTGCGCGTACCATTTTATCTGGATCTTCGTCGAGAACGGATGCATCGAGGCCGTCTCCCGCCATCTTCAGGGCCACTGCTCCTTTCGCCACACCGCATTGCAGCATCCTGAAGTATTCCGAATAGCTGGGATGATCCTTCAGCGCCATTTCGACTGCTTCGGAAGGCTCGGTGGCCAGCTGCTCCTCCTCGGTCTTCGCGCTCCCTTTGCTTTCCTGCGCAGCTGCAGGGGCAACCGAAGCACTCGAGCCTTCTTCCAGGCCAGAACCACGCGTTTTCATCATCTTCATAAAGTCCGCAAACTTTGGATCATCTTCGACGGGAGTCTGTTTTGACTCCGCCGCGGGTTGGACGGACGAAGCTGCGCTCGCATTTGCGCTCGCACTTGCGCTCGACTCCTCCGGCATCTTGCTGCTGGTCTCCAACCCCAGCAGCGATGGCTCGAAGCCGTCCTGTTGCATCGACTCCGCGACGTGCTCTGGCGACGTCCCGGTACGCAGCATCAAGCGGTACTTCAGAAGAGCCTGGTCATTGCTTGCTACTACTGTTGCGGACTGCGCCGACGATACACGAGCCGTGGCACGTCCGTTACCATCAGTACTGTTGTTGGTCGCGCCGTTGCCGTCGCCGTCGCTACCGGCCGTTTTGCTGACCGCTTCTCTAGCTCCGTCACCTGCTTTTGCCGAAATCAACGCGCTCTGCGCCGAAGCATGGTCCTCAGAAGCGAAAGAGTCCTCCGTCGTCGGTGCAACTTCGGGGTCGTCAAGAGATTCTCGAGCACTGCTTGTGCCGTGTCGCGCCTCCTTCTTCAGCTCGCTGTCCTTCTGCGCTGGGCCTTCGCTTGCCGGAATGTTCTCGAGATCGTCGGCGAGCTCGCCATCGACAGAGCCCGAAGAACTACCCTCTTCCAGCCCAAAGGAAGGCGCATTCTCCGGCGCTTCCTGACCTTCAGAAATGGCCTCCTCGCCGAAGGATGCTGGCATCGGCTTCAGGTCGCTACCCTTCGAGTCGGCTTCGAGATTCTCATCGCCGTATGCTGGAATGTTCTCGAGGTTGCGGAAGATCTTCGGAGCCACGCTCGGAGTTCCCCGAAGCAACCCGTCGCCTGATGGCCAACGTCCACGAGAGTCAGGTGCCACTTGCAGACATGACGACACTCCTGCGATGCTTAACGTACCGAGTGTCGAGTTGGGAGGAACGTATCGCCCGCCAGGCGACTGTACGGAATCCGACACGAGCCTCTTGAGGTCGTCCATCTGCAATCCCGTGTATGCCGATATCTCAGAGAAGGCCGCATCCAGATCGGCAAGATCCGCGGAGTCGCCATTCTGCAGGGAGTCCGCGGAGGACAGGGTCGGGACCGTGTGCCGACGGCCGGACAAATCACCGTTGAGGCCCGCGCCTGCGGCATCCTTCGGCGTTGGACTCCGTCCGCCGACTCGGGGCATCTCTGCGAAGAGGTTGGAAATGGTCAGAGCCAGCCCTGCGGCCGCGTCCTGGCTGTTGTTCGTAAGCTGCAGCGCGATTCGGCAGGCATCGCGATCGAAGCCCATCTCGCAGAGATCCTGGATAAGGCCGGAACTGGGCGCCACGATGTGGTGCATGCTCAGCTCGATGAGGCCCATCTTCAGCGCGCAGGGGCCCACCGGGAGCTCGTCCGGAATGGGACGGACGCTCCTGCTCCGCGTGGGGCTGCCCAGGTTGGCCATCGGGCCCTCGAGCGAGGTTTCCTCCGCGTCCTCGAAAATCAACGCCATCGAGAACCCTTCGTCCTCAAAGCTCTGGCGGTACTCCCGGATGTCCACCTTGTCCACGCCCAGGCCGATTTCGCCCACCGCCAGAAAGCGCGCCGAGTTGGAGTATCGGAAGAGATAGTTCCTCGGCTCCCGGGTGTCCCGCGCATGCTCTCCCCCGAAGCGACAGCTGACGTAGAAGTCACCGGTCAGGATCCGGTCGACGTGGTACACGCCTTGGCCGGAATCCTCCTGCCACTGATGCGTCTTCTCGTGATCGTGAGACTCAAAGATGAGCCCATTGTGATCGAAGATATCGAGGCACGGGAGGTCGTCCACGGGCACTCCGTCGACGAGCACGTTCTTCAGCAGCAGCGGCTTCGTGCTGGGCCACCGCTCGGTTTCGACCAACCCGTTGAAGTTCTGGAAGAAGGTGCGCACGGACGGCGGGAGCCCCTCCACGGGACTCCGGCGCGGCGCCCCTGGCAGCCCCACGCCTCCCAGGCGCCTGCAGAAGGCATTGAAGCCCGCCGCGACGCTCTCGACGACGCGGATGTACCGCAGGTAGCACGCGACGACCATGCTGATGCGGAGGCGGTTCCCGAGCACGAGGGCGATGTTCTCCTCGTCCAAGCACAGCCACGAGTGGAGCGAGGCACAGATGCGGAACATCTCGTGCAGCGGTGGCGTCTGCGAGGGCACACCGGTGGCGAGCCACGCAAAGTCCAGCACCCCTTCGTTCAGAGGATCCAAAGCCTCCCGCACATCGGACTCGCTCAAGTTCCACAGGAGGTGCTTGTCCGACTGCGGATTCGAGTCGAAGACGTTCAGCAGCTTGCCCAGGTCACTGTCACAGACCAGACGCGCAAGGGCCAAGTCCACGGCGCGCTCGTTCCCGACCAGCCCTTGGATGGCCGGCGAGAAGATGCCGACCGCATCTTCCAACACGCTGAGGATATTCCGTCCGAAGAGCCGATTCATGTCCATATCCCGCTGCGCGGCCGCCTGGAGTTTGTGCGATCACGCTCAAAAGCCGTGAGAGTCTTGTTGAGACGGTCCTACTGCTCTTGACCGCTTGCTGCCATGAGCAGGCCGCGGGTCCGGCCTGTGCTGAGGGCTTGAAGCAACGCGGTGGCCGCTGGGCCACGATCCCCCGTCGCGCGCGCGCTCTACAGGCGCTTGCTGACCCTCGAGCCGGACTGCAAGAAAATCCGCGGTCAGTCTTGTCTATTGTGCCACTTTCGGTCCGGTTCGCTTTCTCTGTTTTTTGCGAAGTCGCTACGCACCGCTATACGTCGAGCGGAAGCACGCGCCGCGCTCGCGGTGGCACGTGGCTTGGCTCGTGTGTAGCCTCTCGCTCTCGAGAAGCGGAGATTTGGGGCGGCTGGACAGCGCCTGGGGGCGAAGCGCAGTCTCCAAGGTGAGAGAGAGGCCGAAAGCCCGCGCCTAAGCGTTTGAACCTGCCCTCCACTCCACGTCGGAAGTCGCGAGGAGATCGCGATGGAGTCGCGCCGTGTTAGGCCATAGCATAGAATAATTCAGGGGCGCAAGTCACGAAGAGTCGGTATTCGCGAGCTGGGATTCGGTCGAAGGCGAGTGATTGGCTTGTTTGGGCGAAGGCTGCAAAAGGAACGCTAACGGCCACTTCGGAGGCCGGATGTACAGGGCATATAAGCCACCCTTGGAAAAAGAAGTGTTTGGTGGATCAAATGAACGATCAGGCCAAGTAACCGTTGTAGTCGTTCCCCGCGCAGCCAACCCCATGGGACAGATGGACAGATCCCCGCGCCGCTGTGCTGGAAATAAGATCGCGCGCCCTTCGACTCTGCAATTCATTGACTGCGTTTGCTGACCACGCAACCGACGATCCGGCCACTCCGGCCACCTCGACACCCTACTAGCGGGCCCAAGTTCGAAGGTGGGGTTTTCGGGTTCGGGTTTGAATCGGCTCCTACCCAATCAGGTTTGAACACCGTGCAGAATGTTCTGACACGCACATCAAAGGCGTCCCAGCGCCATAGAAGAGCGGAGAGGGCGCAAGATGCGGGCGTCCGCCCTTCAGCTGAGCCTGCTGCTGCTCTGCGGAGCCGCTGGCGAGAATGTGATGCTCTCTGACGACGACGTGGTGGCGTTCCGCTCGCCGCGGGAGCTGCAGGAGCTGTCCAAGGAGGGCAGCGTGGCGATGCTGACGGAGTTCTTCGAGGCGCAGGACTGGCAGATGACGTCTCCAGAGGTGGAGAAGGCCTTCAAGCATTGTAGCTTCATCCGGATGGCCATCAAGGAATGCGCCGGCTACCTGGAGCACGTGGGCGGCGAGCTGGACGCGGCAGTAGCCAGGCAGGCGCTCTACGAAGTTCGCGACGCGCGGCAGGTGACCTCCATCGGCGGTGGCCGCATCGGCCACGAGGACGACCCCGTCGACTTCGTGCCGCCACACAGTCTGCACAACCGCGCCCTGCCGCGCCTCGTGGGCGTGGCGCAGCCCGCAGACGAGCAGCTCAAGCTGCTGTCGGCGCCGACGCCGACCGCGGCCTCCGAAGACCTGGGGACGGCCCTGGCGGCGGCCGAGGATGCCCAAGCCATGCGCTCCGCGGTGGCGCTGGCCGCCGCGGAGGACACGCTCAGGGGCCCCGTGGTGCTCTCCGGGGCGCTGCCGGCCGAGCAGATGGAGAGCAACTGGACGACCTGGGCGGCAAAGCACTCGGTGGCGCTGCAGCGCGAGCAGTGGGTCTTCACGTGGAGCGATGACAAGCGCCTGGAGACGGCCACGGCGGCCTCCCTGCTATCTCGCGACCACAGCCGCTCGCTGGCCACCAAGGCGCCCAACGCCACGGCGTTCGAGGAGCTGCTGGACTGGTTCGACGCCGAGGGCGGTCGCCTGCACTTCGCCGCCGTGCAGTACGAGCGCGGCCGCCCCGTGGGCCTCCGCACCACGGAGGCCGTCGGAGCCGCCGACGTGCTGCTCAGCATGCCCATGAAGCTGGCGCTGTGCCAGGCGTCCACGCGCGTGCTGCGAGTTGGGGGCGGCCGCCTCAACGTGTACCTGCGGCCCAGCTTCGAGAAGCGCGAGGAGTGGGGCCTGGCGCTCTTCCTCCTCCACGAGTGGCACAAGGGGGACGAGTCCTTCTGGAAGCCCTTCATCCAGACGCTGCGGATGACAGCGCTGTCGTCCCGCGTGCTGGCCGAGCTACGCGGCACCTACCTCCCGCAGCTGCTGGGCGACCTGGACGATGAGATCTCGCTGCTGCTCAAGTGGCTGCACGTCGTGCAGTGCCACGACGCGCCGGAGATCTGTGGGCCCTTCCTGGATCCGTGGAACCTGCGCTGGGCCCTAAGCATCGTGCGGCGCTACGGCGTGTACGTACGACGTCGCAGCAGCAATCGCCAGTTCCTGGCGCTGGTGCCACTGCTGCACCTGCTGCCGCATCAAGAAGGCGCCGGCGACGCCGCCTTTATGGAGCTCGACTTTTCGCTCAGCTTCCGCAGCTCCGGCGCCGACGCGGGCGCGAGCATCGGCCTCGACAGAGGGAACTTCTCGGACGCCGAGCAGCTGCTGCGCTTCGCTCGCGTGCAGCCGAAGCCCAACGAGCGCAACTTCATCGCCACCCAGCTCCCCGGCGTACGCCACGCGCACGAGGAGCTGCGCGAGTACCCCGGCGTGTCTCGCATCCGCGACTGGCGAGACATGCTGCGTCTCCCGCCGCGCCAGAGAGACCTCTTCGACGCCGCGCAGCTGCTCATGCTGTATGGCGACGGCGCCGACGAGGACGAGCGCCAACGCGTGAACGAGGCCGGCGTAGACGAGGGGATGCTGCAGTACGCATTGGACGTCGGCGCTGCCGCTACGGTGTCTGAAGCGGCCTTGGTGCTGACATCCGGTGACACCGCAAGGGAGCCGGAGCCCGCGACGTCGCAGGTGCAGATGTACGCCGCCCTGGAGCCGCAGGACGAGAAGGACCGCCTGTGGTACTGGCGTGCCAAGCTGGCGAGAGGCTTCTTCCAGATGCAGGAGAGCCTGGCGTCGGCGTCGCTAGAGCCGGCGGTGCAGCGGGCGCTCAACCGCACCCAGGACTTCTACTTCCACGGACGAGTGCCCTACCGCGGCCTGGACGCCGTCGACAAGGTCATGCACCGCCGGGCGATGCTGCTGGAGAAGTGCGGCAGCGTCGCCGAGCATGTCGTCACCTTGGCCGGCCCATCTGAAGAGCTGTGGTGCGCCATGCGAGTCCACGTGCTAAGCGAGGCCGACACCGACGCGCTTTGCCCGCCTGGCCCGCCGCCCTTCCACGACATGCACTGCTGCGAGCGGCCCGAGCCGCTGTACCAGTTCGAGCACCTGGAGTGCAAGGGCCCGTCGCGCCTCCGCTTCAACGCGTCGCAGCCCATCAGCCTCCAGAACGAGCTCCGGGCCACCGCCGCCCTGCGAGACCTGCTGGCGTGGCTGTACCGAGCGCTGCACGGCGGCACGGCGGATGAGGACCAGCAGCTGCTGGAGAACATGCTGCGCATCGAGAACGGCCGAGAGACCGTCATGACCTCGACGGTGCGCTACCGCGCGCGAGAGAAGGAAATCCTGGAAGGCGGCATCGACAGACTGGAAGTCTACGGCGCTCTCCTCGAGGACTGCACCGTCGACCCCGAGGACGTCGAGCTGGCGGAGTCCGATGGCGACGCGGAGGCGTGCGACTTCCAGGGTGATCGCATCCGACGCCAGCGCCAGCAGGAGGAGACGCGAAAGGCAGAGGCCCGGCGATACGCGGAAGAGCTCCGGAACGAGTCTCGAAAGGCACCCGTGCTGGCGAGCATCAAGGTGGCGCTGGGCGAAGAAGAGCTCGACATTGACATCCGCAGGGGGGAAGACCTGGAAGCGAAGGTCGCGGCCTTCGCCGCGAAGCACGACGTGCTTCCTGAGAGCAGACGCCATCTGGCGGAGAGGTTGCAGGTGGGGGGAAAAACATGTCAGCCGCGCGCCGATCTCTTCAGCAGAAGCTTCAGTAGTCTCAAGCGTTCTCCCTTTGGCGGCAACGGAGGCGAATGTTCCTGCAGAAGAGCCGTTCCTCGTGGCGCTGCCCGTAGCGGACGGGCTTGGCCATCGTCGTGTGCTCGTCGTGCACGAGGGCGACAACATCACAGAGGTCGTGCGCAACTTCTGCATCGTGAACAACATCACAGATTTCGCCAGCGACGACGAGGAGACTGTGGACTTCGCGGCGAAGGTATGAGAAGGTTTGGCTCGCTTGCTTTCCGCCGCTCAAGGGAGATGCTCGCGCAGGTTGAGGAGATCGCTCGGCAGCAGTACAATGCCACCATCGCCCGCACCATCATCGCCGAACTTCCCCTGATGCTCCCCGACGGCCGCAGAACCAGGCTCGTGGTAGGTTTGCCTTTGCTTTGCGATGCGAAGCGAAGCGAATCGGCTGTATCTCAAGGGATGGATTCCAAACCACATTCATGGTCTCTAGGTGCGCGAAGGCGATCAGCACGATCTGCAAGGCCTGGTGGCCAACTTCTTCGACGCTAGTGGTATTGAAACGAGCACACAGAGCGCCATCGTGGAGTTGGTGGCGTCGCGTCTTCCACGGGTCATTGCCGATGTGGTACGCCTGCACCCTTCGGATCTGCAACTAGGAGCTTCATTCTCACAAAGCTATCACGTCTCGTAGCCCATCAAGGTCAACAACATACTGCGGTCCATACGGATATCCGATCCGCAGCCGGAAGCCATCGAGCACACCATTACCGAGTTTATGAAGGTTCGGCTTCTCGCCACGAGCATGTATGGTCTCTCCCTAAGAAGCGTCTCTCCTCCTCGCGCCTCTCCACATAGCTTCACGCGCTCAAGTTGGACATGGTTCCTGCACTTCGGCAGCAAGCGATAGCGCAGATCCATCCCGGCATCCTAACGGCGCCTCCTCAGCCTCGTGGACGGTTGGAGGCGGAGAGCATTGCATGATGAAGAGAACGTAGGCTGCGTCGACTTGTATTTCATGTATGCCTCTTGTTGTCTCTCTAGATTGCACGCATGCACTCTGCCGCTGCACGATCCTTGTCTCTCAGCACAAGCACGCCTCAGCCCCGGCAAGCGACGAGCTACGCTACGCTAAGCCATTGAGAGCAAGCGTAGCTCGGTCGATGAGACTCCCAATGCCTCGAACCGTCTCTTCGGCGTATGCTTGTCCTCGTGCCTCCTGCGACAGCATCAGCTCGACGGCATACCTATGCACGTCAGACACCAGCTTGCTGAAGATTGTCTGCTCACCGAGAGCGATGGTTGCCACCTCCTGTGGGGGCCTTGTGAGAAGCTATTCAGTTGCCTCCAAGGGCCAAAGCCCTCCGCACCTGGATTTTCAGCAGATCCCCATGACCTTTGAATTTGGAGCTCGACGTCAACGCCAAATCCACGAAGGTCGACGCTATGAAGTGAAGCACAGCAAGCTCGTTGCGGCTACCGACGGGGGACTCCGCAGTGCGCGTCGGATCTCCCACATATTCGTCGAGCTCCTCGTCCGACATCAGAAGGATACGCAGAGTGACGAAGAGGTAGCTGTTCGAGTTCTGCTGCACCCCTTGTCCACTCCATTTGACCTTGCATGTCTTGCCATCAGCGCCTTGTGAGGAACACCACAGCAGTAGATGCGGCACAGACCTGCATTCGCAGATTGAATGGCGAGTTCTGCTCCCATTTCACGTCAAACCCCTGCAACTGCTCCTTTATGGTGCCGGCGCTCCGGTCGAAGACAGTCTTCCTGTCCATTGCCCTGACAATGGAGCATGGCAGCAAGGGTGAGCTCTTTCGAGTATTCCGTAGCCCGTTCGGTTCTCGTCGCGAGTAGTGGATGGAGAAAACGGCAGCACCTGGGAATGACCTTCGACTGGATGGAAAACTCGTGGAAAAGGCAGTTGTGCCCTAAGCGAAGGTCGCGACCCGGTCATTCCATGCCTCACAACATCCTCCAGAAGGAGTGCATGGGGTCACCTGGAATGGTAAAACCCCAAACACCCCACACGTCGTAGTTGCAATAAAACGGATCGCTGAAGTACGCGTCATGGAGCTCGTCGCCGCCTTGCCCCGGGCTCTTGGTGAAGAGTGAAAGCGCAGTGGAATCCTGTCCTGGCGTACATGACGGGAAAGAGCTCCCATCGCCTATGCCAAAAGCATCGGGTCTGGATGAGCCTTGCATGCGATGGCTGGCACAGTTCAGTGGCGAGTCCAGACCATGGTTGAGCAGGTCATGCCCGGGCAGGAGCATTTTGCTGTGCTTGTGCTGAAGGCAGCCGTGCAAGTGATCCTCGTAGCGATACCCACGCGTCTAGAAGTCGATAGCGGTCACTCGGAAGCCGGCATGGCCTTTCGACAGGCTTCTCGGATCTCTTACCCGAACGATCGAGACGGCCCAGAGAAAATCACTATGGTGTACGCTATACTCGCCAATAAGCTCTGCGTCGTCCGGGACGACCTTCAGTTCAGAGGTTGCCGAAGGGAAGACGGAGTCCAATGCGATCCATTGCTGCATGCTGGCTAGAAAGGACCGTGCCTCTTAGGCTCGACTCGGGCGATCGGGCATCTCGATATGGCACACGACTTACGGAAGACACTGGTGACTTCTTCGCGCATCTCGCGATCGAGGCGGAAAGGCAAGAGAGCAGCCATCTCCTCCGGAGTCGGAAGAATGTCCAGATACGGCGCGAAGAAGGACCTGTGCAGGGCAGTTGGGAATTTGTGTAGAGTCCACGGACAGTTTAAGCGTTGCCATTCGCACCCTTCTCCCTTGCGCTTCTCCTGGATGAGGTAGACCGCCATCCTTTGGTCATCGGTGGCGTCCACGACTTCTGGGAGGACGCTGTCGGCAAAAATCATGCACCTCTCCGGCAAGCGCATGATCTCGAAGCGCTCTGGAAAGGACGCCGTCTGCAACGGAACGACAGCAGTAGGACAAATGGCAAAGAAGGACGGACAAGCAAAGCAAAGCAAAGCAATGCAACGCAAACATCAGCTCGAGGTGCAATGGCCCTTGTTGCCTCTTCTTCCTCTTTGCGCACCGCGAAGCCTCCTCGGACCCCGAGCTCATTCTGTGCCACTTCATAGCCCATGTAGCCTCCGTTCTCATGGATCCACTCGTAGAATCGGGCGTAAGTCGAGTTGGACCGCGAAGGCGACGGGTCTACGGAAGGCGGCTCAGCTCGCGCGCGCGCGCGCCACGGGCAGCATGGGCTCAAGTACCTTGCCACCCAGCCTTGAGGTCATCAGCAGAGATATCCAGAGCGTCCGACGCGGGGCGCAGGCCGAGGATGTGCTCCGAGAACAGCGTGGCGGAGCTGTAGCAAAGGGTGCGTAGCAGCAGTGCAAGCGGCACGAAAGCCCGGTAGCCACACCTCATTGTCCTTCAAATGCCTGTGCCACCTCCAGTAGCTCCTACACCCTACGGCGCGGTAGAGAGCCCGATCCAAGTGCGTTGAGGCCCCAAAAGCGCCGTTTTCCGACGGCGAATCTTTGAATCCAGCAGAGTCCCCCGAACACCAGAAGCAAGCGAATACCGGAACTTCCTTCAAGCCGCTTTCCGCACAGGGCAGCTACTGTTTGAACAGTCCTGTCACTGTTTGAGCTTCCACCCAACGTTCTTGAAGTTATCTTTCCCAGCCGATCCGCTATTTCGCTATGCTGCGGCCGCGCAACAGATTTGAAGTTTGGGTCTGGCAGATCTGCTTCACTTCGCCGCAGGCAGCTGGCGCCACGCAGCCGCCGGCACCACTCCCTCTGCACCCGCTCTCCCTTTTTGGCCCTCAGGAGCCTCGGGGTGCACGCGAGGACGCTGAGAGGGCTCTCCTGCCGCCGGAAATTTGAACCCCCGCCATGGCGAGAATAGCCCTTGTAGCGCTGCTGGCGCTGCTGGGCGGCCGCCAGTGCCGCGGCTTCGCCCCCATGCTCTCCCGGAGCGCCCGGGGCTCTCGCCTGGCCGCCACGGCCGAGGACTTTGCAGCGCGGGCCAAGGCGGCCATGGAGGAGGACGACCAGGCCTCCGCCGCGGCCTCCAAGGCGTCCGCCTCGCGGGGCATGGACGTGCCTGCGGGCGAGACCTTCCCCCTGGGCCTCGTGGTGGGCAACGAGAACATCAAGACGGCTCTGCTGCTTGCCGCCGTGAACGCCGACCTCGGGGGCGTCATCATCAGCGGTCGCCGAGGCACGGCCAAGTCCGTCATGGCCCGCGGCTTGCACCGGCTGCTGCCGCCCATCGAGGTCATCAAGGGCTCCGCCTACAACATTGACCCGGAGGGCGCCCTGGGCATCGACACGTTCCTGAAGGACTCGCTGGACAAGGAAGGGAAGGACCTCTCCGATCTGGAGACGGAGATCGTCCCGGCGCCTTTCGTGCAGGTGCCCCTTAACGTCATGGAGGACCGGCTGCTCGGCTCCGTCGATGTCGAGGAGAGCGTCAAGCAGGGCAAGACGGTCTTCCAGCCGGGTCTGCTGGCCAGGGCGCACAGAGGAATCCTCTACCTGGATGACATCAACTTGCTTGACAGCGAGCTCTCCAACATCTTGATGGGTGTCATCTCGGACGGATTTGTCAACGTCGAGCGCGAGGGCGTCAGCGTCCGCTATCCCTGCAAGCCGATCCTCGTGGCCACCTACAACCCCGAGGAGAACGAGGTGCGCGACCACATCCTGGACCGCATTGCCATCTCCCTCAGCGTGGACTCGGTCCCCCTGACGCTGGAGCAGCGCCTGGAGGCCGTCGACGGCGTACTCGGCTTTGGGGGCGGCAAGATAAACCCTCCTGCGCCCTCGGAGGAGGCGCCCGAGGGAGCCCCCGAGCGACTGACGTGGGAAGAGGTGATGGACCAGGAGGACCAGCTGAAGACGCGCATCGTGTTCGCCCGCGAGGACTTGAAGGAGACGCCCATCAGCGACGCGCAGCTGCAGTACATCTGCGAGGAAGCGACTCGCTCGGGCTGCCAGGGCCAGCGCGCCGAGCTCTTTGCCGTGCAGATCGCGCGTGCGTCTGCTGCGCTCGAGGGCCGCCAGATCGAGGCGGACGACCTTCGCCTGGCGGTTCGGCTGGCGATCCTGCCGCGAAGCTCGTTCATGGAGAACCCGGAGATGGATCCGGACGTGCAGATGCCTCCTCCTCCTCCGCCCCCCCCTCCTCCGTCGCAGGACCTCGACGAGCCCGAGACGGAGCAGGAAGAGCAGGACGTGGAGGAGAAGGAGGAGCAGGAGCAGGAGCAGCCCGAGGAGGCTCCCCAGCTTCCGCAGGAGTTCATGTTTGACATGGAGGGGACCCCGATCGACCCGGAGCTTCTCCAGTTTGCGCAGAAGCAGAAGTCGGGAAAGTCCGGAGGACGCGGCCTGATCTTCAGCCAGGAGCGTGGGCGCTACATCAAGCCGATGCTGCCCCGCGGAAAAGTCAAGCGCTTGGCAGTGGACGCGACGATGCGCGCGGCCGCGCCTTTCCAGTCCGGCCGGCGAGCTCGCTCGGTGGGCACCAAGGACGAGAAGCGCAAGGTCTTCATCGAGAACAGCGACGTGCGCGTGAAGCGCATGGCCCGCAAGGCGGGGTCGCTCATCATCTTCATGGTGGATGCCTCCGGTAGCATGGCCCTGAACAGAATGAATGCAGCAAAGGGTGCCTGCATGAGTCTGCTGGAGGAGGCCTACCAGTCCCGGGACAAGGTCTGCCTCATCCCCTTCCAGGGAGAGCAGGCGGAGGTCCTGCTGCCTCCGACGAAGTCCATCGCCATGGCCACGCGAAGGTTGGAGAGCATGCCCTGCGGAGGTGGATCTCCGCTGGCGCACGCCATCAACACCGCCGTGCGAACGGGGTTGAATGCGATGAAATCCGGCGACGTGGGGAAGACCGTCCTGGTGCTCATCAGTGACGGACGAGCGAACGTGCCGCTCAAGGTGTCGAATGGTGAGGCGACCGCAGAGGAGCTGGAGGCCAAGCCAGACCGTGCTGCCCTCAAGGAGGAAGTTTTGGACACGGCGAGACAGTTGCGCGGCTTGCCGTCTTTTAGCATGCTTGTCATCGATACAGAGAACAAGTTCGTCAGCACCGGCGTCGCGAAAGAGATCGCCGAGGCGGCCCTCGGAACCTATCACTACATTCCGAAGGCGACGGATCAAGCGATTGCCAGCGTGGCGTCGTCAGCTATTGCGTCCATGAATCAGTAGGTCTTGGAAAGTTTCGTAGTAGAGTTCTGATGAAATCTCTTGGTCGCGTTGCCTTGGTCGCCGTCGCCAACGTCCGCATCTCATCTGCCCTCGCCTCATGGCTGCCAAAATCGCTCCTCCAACCTCTATCAATTCTTCAATCTAGTTCTTCT
>JAAMXY010001608.1:0-14017 GCA_019677205.1 Pinguiococcus pyrenoidosus
GGTAGGATGGGCGTGCCTCGACCTTTTTTTTCCATCGGAGCAAGGTTTGGGGCCCTCAAGCAGCGCACGGTTGTCTTGCCGCCTCCAGATTGTTTCGGCGACCGATCAGTTGCACATCGCGGCAGAGCGGCAGAAGCAAATCGTAGACGAGCAGAGCAAGATCATGGACTAGCATGATCCTGCAGGCAACAAGCGGCAATCAAGCCGCCAATCAAGCCGCCGATCACGCCGCCATCAAGCCATCAAGCAGATGATGCAAAAAGCACCTCGGAGTTTTTGCAGTCGTCAAGTCGACAAAGACAGAATCCAATCGTGGCGTGGCGCCAGTGCCTTTGCACCGCCGCCGCTCTCATCAGCTCCGTTTCTATCGTCTCTGTCCCCAGCGCCTCGCTGACTCGTATCTGTCCACAAGGTTGGCGTTGAGAGTCCGAAAACGCCGCTGTCGCACCTTCACCAATGTCACGCCTCTACCTGGACGCCGCTCGCGTGGTGGAGAGCGCCACGGAGCGGCGGCGAAGCGTGAAGAGCCTTGTTTACGCCAACTCCAAGGCGTCTCTGTCGCGCAAGCGCCAGCTGCTCTTCTTATGCAGCCAAACTATGGCCAATCGAGGCGCGCTGGAGGCGGCTCTGTCCAAGTCTGGCGCTCTCGAGGAGCTCGAAGACGCCCCGAAGTCCTTGCTGCTGGTACTCGCCTTCGAGATGCTGCTGGGCAGCGGCGTGACGGGCGGAGGCCAACTCAAGCGGCGTCTCAAGGCCTTCGAAGCGGAGATGCGGAAGCATTTACCCGCAAACTTGATGGAAAAAGTGGGCAAAGAGGGCTTGGGGGCACACGCGAGGTTCCTGCGCGTCAACACGTTGCTCACCAGCGACGCAGAGGTGATCCGGCGCCTGAAAGGCGATGAATCAGCTTGGAAGCTGGAAATAGACGACGATATTCCGCATCTGCTGCAGCTGAAGCCTCTTCCAGACAACGACAAGGACTTCCGAGTAGCTGTTCGAGGCCTTGCGACTGGGGATCTGGTCCAAAGCGGCCAAGCGGTGCTGCAGGACAAGGCGAGCTGCTTCTCCGCGCAGGCTCTTCTGCAAGATGGCTGGGGTTTTGCTGGCGGGGCCGACGTGATTGACGCTTGCGCCGCGCCGGGGAACAAGACGACGCACGCGGCAGCTCTTCTCCAAGAGTGGTGGGCCTCCCTGGAAGCCAGCGCGAAGGAGACCATCGCCGCGACGCCAAAGGTGCTGGCCTTTGACAAGGACGCAGAGAGAGCGAACGTCCTACGCCAAAGGATTTCACAGTTGTGCGGACATCGCGCTTCTGCCACGAAGACCACGAAGACCACGAAGACCACAAAGACCACAAAGGCAAAGAAAGGCGCAAGCAAGCAAGCTATCGCTGTCAACGTCGTGGCCGAAGGTATCGAAGGCGACTTTCTAACGCTGGATCCGTCTGATGATCGGTTTGCCGGCGTGCGAGGAATCTTGCTTGACCCGTCTTGCTCGGGCAGCGGGATGCGCCGGCGCGATGAGGGCGCGGACTCCAGTGCCAGGGCAGACATGAAGCGCATTCGAGCCTTGTCTGCCTTCCAATCCAAAGCGCTGGCGCATGCGCTTTCCTTTCCGCAGGCACACCGCGTGGTGTATTCCACGTGCTCGGTGCACCCGGAGGAGAATGAAGATGTCGTAGCTGAGGTCCTTTCAGCGAAGCGGGAGGAGTGGAAGCTTGTGGAATGCCTCAACAACTGGGAGCGACGCGGCACGTCGACGTCGAAGGGCTGCCAAGCGCAGTTGTCAGACCGTGAGACGGGCTGCCTGGTACGGGCTGCGCCGGAGGACGGCACCCATGGGTTCTTTGTTGCGTGCTTCCAGCGCGTCGGAACTGCGCCGCTGTATGCCGGGCCCGAGTGGAGGCCGCCAGCGGCTGCCGTTCAAGATAGTGCGGACCTCAAAAGAGCCACAAAGAGGAAGGCCCAAACTTCCGAAGAGGCGACCGGGTCGACGACGACGGCTGGAGAAGCGGCGGATGATGCTGTAAATGCTAGGAGAGGGGCGCACAAGAGAAAAAGTCGCAGTGCTGAAGCGAGGCGAGCTCGGAAGCGTCGAAAGCGAGGCCTGATGAAGAAACAGACGGAACCGGAGAAAGAAGACTGATTGATGATGTCTTCCTTTGCTTCTTTTTTTTCGTCGACGCCGTGCTGCGTAGATCCCCCGGTGCTCTACTCGATCTTCACAGCGTACGTCTGTTTCCATGCATCCCGCAGTCTGGAGAAAGCTACGTCATCTACCGAATTACTTGTAGATAAGCAAGATTACGGCGGCATGCGGAGCGATCCATCAAGTCGAATGGTCTCGCCGTTCATGTACTCGTTGCCGAGAAGGAAGCACACGGTCTCTGCAAACTCTGAGGGCTCCCCTAGCCGCTGTGGGAAAGGCACGGTTTCCGCCAACTCTTTCCGCACCTTCTCTGGCAAGCCTGTGGAGAATAGATGACGAGAGATGAGACGACGCGAGATGAGACGACGAGAGATGAAGCGGGAAACGAGATGGCCTCATTGTGCACTGTGCGGCGACGCGCGGAGGCAAAGCGGCAACAAGGCAAGGGTACCTTCTAGCATCGGCGTACGAAAAAGGCCCGGTGCAATCGTACACACTCTAGAGGGACGATTCCTTAGATAATTTTTGGCTCCCACCGCCGTTCAACTTTATATGACAAACTTTATATGACAAACTTTATATGACAAACTTTATATGACAAACCTGATGCCGTAGGGTGCCAACTCGCGAGCCATTGGCAGGGTCATCGAATGGATGGCACCTTTGGATGCTGCGTAGGCGACCTGCACATGCCGGCGGCGAGAATTGCGTCAGACACTTGAGAGCAGCGACTACTGCTTCTGCTGGTCTTGGCAAACTCTCTTGAATACCTGGCCGATTTGCCCGTCGAACGCAGCGACGGAGGCCGTGTTGATGATGGTGCCTTGCTTCCCCCCTTTCACCTGTCACAGCATCGTGACGCGTTGTGATGCACCTGAAGACGTCGAAGCATCGCTGGTGCCATGCCCACACGTACCATTCGCTCTGCGGCCAAGCGCGCGACGTTGAACGACCCGACGGTGTTCACAGAAAGCACTCTGGCGAAGTCTTCCAAGCTATGAGGGCCCCGCTTGCTCAGCGTCTTTCCGGAACGAGGAGACTGCGTCACCACCCATCGTCGTTGTGATAAATGCAAGCAAAAGAGCCTCAAGACACACCTTCTGAGCGACGGCCACACCCGCACAGTTCACCACCGCAGTCACCACTCCAAGGTCCCTCTCGGCGGCGTTTAGCGCCGAGGTAACATCGGCCTCGCTGGTAACATCGGCGCCACTGTCCACGTTCTTGAAGGCTGAGATGCTTGGCACACTCAAAATCTACGCTTTGTCATCAATATCCTACCTAAACACAGCCTGAGATGGACTCGCTTGCGCCGCGGAGACCACTTCAGCTGCAGTTTCCCGGAGGTGTGGGAGATCCACAAGCAGCACTTTGCCACCTGCGTGTGCATCAGCCGAGTGGAGCTTGGCCATGGCCACCGCCTCTGCACAGACATACCACTTTCAAGGATTTTCAAGGCAGTGGCGCGCCCCAGGCCACTAGCTGCGCCGGTCACCAGCGCTGTGACGCTGCTCAAGGCCATTCGACTTTCGGAGCGACAGAGACGTCGTCTGAATGGCCACTTAGAACCAATGCAGCAGCCGTGTCACCAACGTTTCAGATAGGTATCGTGTGTGAGTACAATTGAATGCCTGATTCTCAGCACCAAAACCCTCTGGTGGCGTTTTCTGGCGCTTTTGAGCCGCAGATGGACAGAGGATTCTGCTACCGAATTTGCCATGCTGTGGTGTCGCGATCTGTCTCACGGTGTCGCGGCTTGTCTCACGGTGTCGCGGCTTGTCTCAGCGTGTCGCGGGACCGGTGATGATAACAAGCAACTTGGATGGGAAAAGCGGAAAAAAAAAAGCTGCCACCGGGACGAACCCAGAAGTAGACGTCTCGGCGAGGATCGAACTCGCGATGCAAGATTCAGAGTCTTGAGTACTAACCACTATACTACGAGACGGCGCTGGAAGCAAAGGGGTTCAGCAGGGTATATGAAGAAGTGTGGAGGCGGGGATTGTCTTCTGCTGGCTTCCATTACCCTTCAGATACGGGCGGATCTCAACTCCTGCTCTTTCAGCTAGGCTTCGTATCTAACGCCAAAACCGAAGCACAGAATCTCGGATCTGTGACTGTTCAAGCCCTGAGCCGCCCGAACTTCGGCGCGTTCTGAGCCCCCATTGCGCCGCACCTGCGCCACATTTTTGCCTCTTCGTCCTTCGTATGGCCTCTCTCAGGCGATCTTAAGGGTCGCGTGGATCTGGTGCGCAGCAAAGACAGCGCTTTGCGCCCCAGCCCAGCGGGCCTTCTGTAGATGTCGCAGGCAAGCCTTGAGAACGGGAGCGAAGCGGTGGCAGATGATGGCAAACGCGACTCTGCCGCTTTGCAAAAGGCGGCGAAGGAAGAGGCGTACCGAAGAGAGGTCGTGAAGATGATCTTCGGCAACGCAGGCTTGATTTTGAGTGACTTCAGCTGCGCCGTGGAGTCGAAGATGACTTTACACGGGCGCATGTACGTGACCACGCGCTTCATCTGCTTCTACAGCAACTTCTTCGGCTACGAGAAGAAGATCATTCTGCCGTACCGGAGTATCAACTGTATCAGCAAGACCAACGACAGCGTTTTTGTGTCTCCCGGCGTCGAGATCAGCACCGCGAGACAGGTCTACGTGTTCCGCAACTTCTGGGACCGGGACGAAGCCTTCAAGATCTTGAGAGATTGCCACCGAGCTGGCCTGGGAGAGCCGCACTTGCCGGACTCCGTCGTGCCGAGCCTCGTGAAGCAAATTCGCTCGTCGCAAGCGGCCCGACGGGCGGCGCAGCAAGAGATGCGGCGCAGACAGACCGCCGACGAGGACAGCATTCGGGCAGGCAGTCCCGACAAAAGCGCCAAGCCCAGGAGGCGGACGTCGTCGGAGGACAGGGACGCGGACAGGTCGCGCAGAGCGGCGTCGGAAGATATCAAAGACGCCGAGAAGACCAGGGACGCGGGGAAGGACAAGGACGAGGCGGCGTCGGAGGCGGACGGGAGCGAGAATGGCGCGCAGGCGACGCTGCGCTCGGGCACGCCCACGATGGCGATCGAGCCGGGAGAGGGAGAGGACGAGGAAATCGTGGACGAGGAGCAGGTGCCCAAGGGAGAGGAAGGCAAGGTGGATCCCGAGCTCAGCTCGCAGAATCTGTTTCAGATGGCGCGGGAGAATCGGAAGCTGGAGTACACGCTGGTGACCGACAAGTTCTCCAAGATGACCCTCGATGACTTCTGGAGCCATTTCCTGGCCGACGGGGCAGCCTTCAGCCTGCCCAAGTTTCACATAGAAAGGGGCGACACGGAGATGGAGACCGGTCCCTGGGCCGGCGGCGTTGGAGGCCTGGCGCAGGCCAATGAGGACCCGCGCGTGCCGGACGGCATGGCGGATGGCCTCGAGGAGGCGCAGAAGGAGGTGGTGGGGCAGCCAGACTCTGCTGCACTCAGCGCGGGGCTGGTGCGCTCGGTGAAGTTTCGCACGCCGGTCCATGGGCCCATCGGGCCAAGCAGCACGCGCGCCGTGAAGGTCCAGCGCATCAGGCGCTTCGGCGACGTCGGCCTCATCGTGGACTCGTCGACTTCCCTGGAGGACATTCCGATGAGCGAGACCTTCACGGTGGAGGACTCGTGGGCCGTCGAGCAGACCCCGGGCGGGGATCTCAGCTTCGAGATCACGTTTGAGGTCAAGTTTCACAAGAGCAACATGCTGAAGTCGTTGGTGGCCAGCAAGAGCAAGGCCGACACGCAGAAGTTCTATGAGGATTGGACCAATGCGGCCAAGAGGTACTGGCACTACATCAGATACCCAAAGACCGAGCGGAGGTCGCCGATGTCGCCGAAGAAGCCGAGGACTGTGATGAAAGAGGCGAAGCCGAAGCCGAAGCCCAAACTCGCCAGGGTCGAACCTAGATTCTCCATCCCAGTGATTCCCTGGCTCCTGGCCATCATCTTCGCGTACCTGTATCTCTTCGGAAAGGACCCGCCGACCATGCAGCCTGGGTTGTCCACGGACGAGACGGCCCAGATGCTGCAGCTACTCGGTGACGTTCGAACGCGGCTGGACCGCATCGAGCAGACTTTGGACGAGCTGCTGGACAGCGATTTGCAGGATGGGCGAAGTAGATGAAGGGCTCCATGGTTCGCAAAGGTCAAGTCCGTTCCGCTTGCTTTGTTTTCTTTCCGCTTTGTTCTGGGCAGAGAAGGCGATGCCGGGTTGTGAGCAGTCGTCTCCAGTGGGGCTCGGGAAGTACTTCTGCGCGGGTCGCTTTCTTTGCCGAGGAGACGATTTTTCCTTCCTGAGATGGTTCTTCTAACTGGGATGGCTTTCGAGGACGTCGAGAAGCCTTGTCGGCACCTGTCTCTCTGCCTACAAGCGCGATCGATCGGTTGTGTCCCACCCGTGAGGTTGAGAAGGATGTGGATGCACATGCACATCCACATGTGGAGGCGACGGACAGCGCGGATGCAGCAGTGCCGCAGATGAAGCATGAAGCGCACGCAATAGGAATAACTTATCACCCGTGTGTGTCATTCGCTCTTATACGCTTTGTCGCACCTGTACAATAAATCATATCGAAGGAGCACTGCACATGGACGAAGCAGGGACCTCGGCCCCATCGTCTTGCGCACAAAAACACGGTTTCGGCTTCAGATCCTCCGAGGCACACGACTTCACGCTCACACGGTCAGGTTAATCATGTTGGAGGGGCTCAGGTGGCGCTTCCGGTAAAACAAGACGTACGCAGCGGGGTTCACAACCTTCTCCGCAGGCGTCTCATTGACGTACTCGTCGTCGAAGGAGAGCCATCGCCCGTCGAGAGCGCTTGTCAGCGACTCGATTCCGTCCGGCGTGCACTGCGAGGCCTTCGCGAAGGCCGTGTAGTGACCCCGGTGCAGCGATCCCAGATGGTTCGCAACCGCGAAGAGGTCGTACACCGCCTCGCCGCGGTCGATCGTCGCCATCAGCTCTTCGGATTGCCTTTCCTCGGTCCTTGACTCGGCCTCCAGAGGATCATAGGCCGCTTCCGCCATGTACTCGCTCATGTCCAAGCCGTTGAGGGGGAATGTCACCAGGGCATTCAGCTTCTCCCTCCAAGTGATGGACGTCTGGAATCGCTTCAGCTGCAGAATGAGGATCTCCGGAAGTCGCCAGATGCTGGTTTGGACCACGGCGTTGGTGTGCTGCTTGCACTGGCTGCAATACACCGCGTCCTGCTCCGTCAACTCCTCTTGCTTGGTGTACTCGTCGAGGCACTCGGAGAGCGTCACGCCCTCGTTGGACTTCTTCACGAACTCTTCCGCCCTCTGCACCGACTCGTGGTACAGCGGGCCCCACTCCACGCCCTCGTAGTCTTCGTCCCTCAGCCAGTCGATGCCGATGGCCCATCCGTGCATGATGAAATTGTTCACGGGGCGGTTCCACAGCAGGGGGTCGTCGTGAATGAGGCACCCTCGGCAGCCCGAGCTTGCTCCCGAGCTCCGGCTGCCGCTGCAGGTCCGAGAGCACGCATCGGGGTCCAATCGGTCAATCACCGTCACCCGGAACGGCCACGATTTGATGGGCGGCAGCGACGACCTGCTCCGGCGATGGAGCGGCAGCGACAGACCGTTCACGCCTTCGTCATGGCCGTTCCGCGGGTCCGACCCCACGGTGCTATCGTCCTCGAGCGCGGCCGTCGCGCTTGCAGTTTCCTGGCGCACGAAGGGCAGGATGCGATCGTACAGCTGCACGGCTAGCTCCCCAACGGTGGCCTCCGGCGGGACGTGAAAGAGCATCGGAAACCCGAACGGCTCCATGTACAGCTCCGACTCCTCGTTGTGGATCGGACTCGCTTCCCCGCCATCGAAGACGGGCGTCCTGCGTCGCACGTACGTTCCGCCCGCCGGCTGCCTCTTCGACTCGGCTGGCTGACCGGGGGTGTCGTTGTGTCTCCTCGCCCGCAACCGCCTGTACCGCCGGTGCGTCGCGACGACCTCAAACACGCCCATGAGCGGCGGCGTGTGCTTGTGCAATGGGGCCACGACGCCGTTCTTCCACTCGGTGGCGCCCACGATCTCGTCCCACTTGTCGGCGAACTGGTCGAAGTGCACCAGGAAGCCCTTCTCCAGGGGGGCCTTGGCCTCCACGCTTTCCGTGGCTTCCTTCAGGCGCCCGAACTCGTCCTCCGCGTCACGAAAGCACTGGACCTCGCGGACGATGTATGCGGCCGTCCAGTGCCCGCGATAGTCCCGCACGTCACACCGGAGGCCCGGCGCGACGTCCTCCCACTTGCTGGGAAACGCGCTGGGCACGCTTTTCCTGGGGAGGTCTGGATCGTACACGACGGCGCCACCGTTGTCATCCTCGCGGAAGAACTCCGGATCGTACGCCGGCTGAGGCACCTGAAAAAGGACTCGGTCGGTTCCGTCGAAGAGACGACCAGCATCGTCCCCGCCGAAGTCGACACTTCTGTTCTTCTGCTTTCGCGTTCTCATCCCGCCCACGAGAGGCACCTGAATCTGCGATCCGCCGAGCGAGACGATGGGCACCGCCTCGTCTCCGTCACTGGCGTAGTGCGTCTTCACGATCTGGAGGTGGGACACTTCCGCGACGCAGAGCGTGTTGGGGTCCATGTCCAGCTGCTTGGCCACCGCCCTCCGCAGCACGTCAACGGTGGCATCTTTGGGGACGACGACGCCAACCTTGACCGCCCACGGATACGGAGCTTGCGACCCTTTGCGGCCCCTCGGGCTCTTCTCCAGCGCGAGATTCACGCGGCCGACCGAGGGGTCCAGGAAGACCATCGTGAAGAAGGCCTTCTCCGAGTTGCGCGGAATCGGCAGCGACATGAACATGAAGGGCTCGAACTTGAGGATGGCGCGGCGGCATCGCTTGCACTTGATGCGCGTCTTGAGCTGGCCCTGAAACAGATCGACGACCGTGGACTGATTCCTGGCCAGGTGCCTTCTCCATGCCTCCTTGCCGAGCATGCGCAGACGACTCGAGCGATTGGGAGTGGCGAGCGCCGTAGCTTCCGCCGGGTGGTGATCGCCGTTGCTGGCCTCGTGCTGGAGGCCATCGTTGTCGACGATGTCATCCATGTCCGGCACGTACGGCTTGTCAAGAATCCGATTGCAATCCTCATGCAGGGAGTCCAGAACGACTGACATGAACTCCTGGCTATCCTCCTGCTCCTGCCCGGCAAACTGGCTCTTGAACTTGCCAAGCACGCGCTTGAACTTGGACGGATTCACGCAGACGTACTTCTGACTCCAGAGGTCTCGAATCACCGACGCGAACTCCTCGACCACGCGCCCGCCGGTTCCGAGCGGGTTGTTCCGATTGATGTCCGCCGTGTATCGGCCGCTGAGGAGGTACGCCCGCAGCAAAGGGGTGAAACTCAAGCACTGGAGGCCCGCATTGATGTAGCACGTGTTGCAGAGGTTCAGGAGGCCGCATGCACCAGGCGCGAAGGGTCGACCAGGCGTGGACGATCGCGTCAGGATGCGGGCGCTCCCGTTCGGCCTCGCGTTGGCCTCCGGCTCGCCCACGAACGACCGACCCGTCGCCGAGTACTCGAAATGCAGGGACCGCGTGGTGCCGCTCCGATTCCGTACCAGGGCCGCCGAATTGCGCGGCGCGATCCTCGGGCTGCCAGGCAGGAACCACTCATCCCAGTTCTCTGGAAAGGCGTCGTAGTGAAGGCGCACCACGTACACCGTCTCGTCGGCGCCATCTCTGCCTTTCTTCTCAGAGGAGGAGCTCCGCCTCGGGAACCACGTGGGGGCGGTCACCGCCTCCTTGCCGGCGTCGTACGGCACTTGCTCGACCTTCCTAGAACTAATGAGATCGGCGAGTGTGACATCGTCCAGTGGGTGCTCCGAGTCGCTCAACACGCCACTCCGGGCATCCAGCGCGGCGACGCTCGCGACAGTCGCCGGGTACCAAGAACCCCGATAATCCATCGCATCCACTTGATCCCCTATCTTGAAAAACCGGAACGTGGGACCCTCGTCAAACGCATCTCGCGGCCACCTCACGACGCTCTTCGTCGTGGCGACCGCATCGACCGGCGGGATCACCTCGACCATCAGCAAGACCTGCGGAAAGAGAGGAAATAGAGGAAGGTGAGACGGACGCTGCGCAGCTAGCTCTGTTTGCTGCGACACCAACTCACGTAGTCGATCTTGTCCCGAAGATGCAAATCCTGAATGCACGCTCGCTGGGGGTCGAGGCCTCGATCTCGCAGCGCGTCGTCGTAGAGCTTCCACTGGCACACGTGCGGCGCTCGCGCGCCGCGGGAGCTCGGCTGGTTCCCCATGACGAAGACGGGCTCCGAAGGAAGGTCCCCATGCGCTTCCCTATCTCCCTGAGCCCGCTCTTCGTTCTCCAGGTCCATGTCCGAGCCACTGAGGCTGCGGCTTCTGGACCCTCGTAATCCATGCGGCGTGCTGCGGCGACCTTTCTCCAGCTGCGACTTTGAGAGCAGCGCATGGGCAGCGACCCACAGCCGAAGCTTGGGCTTCGCCGGAGCGACCCCTCCCGAGCTTGCCCTCGCCTCCCTCGTGGAGGACTTCCCGCCTTGCGGTGCAGTGGACGTCGTTCCATTGCTAGCAGCTTCCTCCGCTGCTTTGTTTTTATCCCGCAGTTCGCAGTTCGCAGTTCGCAGTTCGCAGTTTGCAGGTTGCAGTTCGCAGTTTGCAGGTTGCAGTTCGCAGATCGCAAAGGAAGGCGTCAGCAAGATGGGCTCCGACGAGAGGCAAGGAAACAGCTGCATAGTCTTCTTGTGTATGAGACGCACCAGTGCTTGTCACATTTCCGGACCCTGGACGCGACCGTCCCCGAGACGACTTGGCGGATGTCGACGCTTCTTCGGGAGGCTCCTCTGCGCAAGTCGAGAGGTGTAAATGTCACCGCGTGGGGAGCCTCTTAGAGCCATGGCCAACGACTGAAGACAACCGCAGGAAGATGCGTACCTGTGTCCAGGATGCCTCGGGAGAAGGATCTTCCCCAGGACTGCTTTAAAGTGCGCTTCTTCTTCTTTCCGGCTGCGTCGCCGTTCTTGTCGCCGTCTGCCTTCGCCTTCGAGGTGTCTGGCAAGATAAACTCCTCGATGCTCCGAATGAAACTATCTGCCGTATCAAAATGGGAGACGTAGCAGAGGCGGTGATCCTCAACGGCCAGGACTTCCTTGCGCCCCTTGTCATCCGCCTGATTTGAGCTGGCGCTGCGCGATGCACCATTTCTGCTGTCTGCCGCCGAGCTAGCCCCGTTGCCAGTGCTACCGTTCCTTGGTCTCCCGTTGCTTGATTGGTCGTCCCCGTCGCCAGGTCTCTCCTGCCGGCTGGAGCTGCCGTTCTCTGCGGCACTGGACGCATCGCCGTTCGAGAGGGCTGTGTAACCATTCGTGCCCAGCCGTCCATCGAGAATTGCTACTCGCATCAGCTTCGGATAGAGATCTACTGCGAGGAAGGACCCTCTGCGCGTCTGCTTCCTAACGACGCGCCGCGGGAAGGCCGGCCCCCCACCGTAGAAGCCAAGGAGGAGCTCCCACACGCCCTTGGTCACGGCGACGACCCGCTCCAGGGCGTGGCTGCTGTCTTGCTCGGCGGACGGCGCGGGGCAAACCACTTGCAGATGCGGGCGAAGCGCCCACGAGCTGCCGTCGGACGAGCAGCTCAGAATGCTATTGTCCAGCTCGCGAGGTCTGGGGCGCGCACGGCCTCGCTGGGAGGACGGCTTGAGCACGACGCTGTCCCAGGACAAGTCCGCTGACGACTCCAGCGGATTGGAGCAGGAGTACACCTGCTCGAGCTTCGCCGCGTCGATCGCTACATAGGCACACCACTGCAGCCACCACTCCTCCTGGATGACGTAGAGACTGTCGCCGTCCTGTATGTTATGGTCCTTGAGCAGCCTAAGAATCTCCCGGCGCTCGTCCTCCTTGGACGGCAGCAGCCAGAAGATCTTGTCCAGGACCTCGTCTACGATTTCCGCCGGGAGATACCGGGAGCCCCAGTCTTGGAAGTCTTGCCAAGAGATTCTCGCGTCTTCGACTCCGCCGTTCGCGCCGCTCCCATTCTCCTCACTGGCTTGTCGCGCCGTCGAGCTCCTCGGACTTGCTGGGGCCGACTTGGGCTGCTTCCGGCTGTCAAACGCATCCTGCAGGGCGGCAGTCCATCCGGTTGCGTCGAGGCTTTCGACCGCATGCGCCGGAGCCACCTTTCGAACGAAGTCGGCGAGCGCTTTTCCCTCTGCTTCGCCAATGTCTGCGAGCAAGAACTGCAGGCGGGCGCGCCGCATGAAGTGCTGCAGATCGTCGCCGTCCTCATCGTCGTCGGCATCCTCCTGCCGCATCCTCCGAATCTGCGCCCCGTGATCATCCGAGTCGGACCGGAGTAGCGCCACCACCTCCGCGGGGGGCTGCAAGGGCCGGAGACCGAAGTAGACGTACTGAGACGAGCTGAAAAGATCAAAGAGCCATCGAATCTTCTGACGGCGAGTTCCTGCGTGGCGTCCAGACGAAGTCACGCGTGAGGCGGTCGACCCGCGCGCGCCAAGGGGTTTTATGGTTCACCCGGTACCTTTGCAGCAGAGCGATAAGCCTCGGCAGAGATCGCGGAAATCCACATTTCCGGCCTGGCGGGCGTCGAAGAGCATCCCGATGCGTCCCTTTGCCAAGCCTCCTTCGGGCATGTTGACGAACAGTTGCTCCACCTTGGAAGAAACGAGGTCGTGCCTTTAGACTAAACCTCTCGGCGCTCGGCTCTTTGCCCGTTTGTCCGTTTGTCCGTTTGTCCGATTGCCCGTTTGCCCGTTTGCCCGTCTGTCCCCTTCGCAAAGATGAAGGCGTTGCTAGCTTGGCATGCACGTACTTTGTCATACGGGAGGCCAATCGTTTGCGCGGATGAGGACGAGGACGACGCGGCGCCCGCTGCCTTTCTCGCCTGGCGATACCGTCTCTGGAGCGAGAGCACCTCCGCGTGCCTCCACAGATTCAGGAGCTGATTGCCCGCCATCCAGGCCTCCCCTGTCACGCACAAGAACCGCTCAGCATGCTTGACAAGGCTCCGAAGCGCGCGCTCGATCCGCTTCACCTTCATCGACCGACAGCTCCAGCGGGAGTTGGTCGCCCACGAGGTGGCCGCTGCTCGTGCAGCCGCCCATGCTGCCTTCCCTCTGAGAGAAGAGAAATCGGCACGGTGAGTCCCTGCGGCGACTTTTCTGGAGCGCCTTGGGCGTCGCTGGCGCTGTGCGGCGAAGCGAAGATAGCATTCTACGGGGAGTTCCGAAGAACTTGATCGAACATCTGATTCGGCGTTTTGGCGAACCCCTTCTTCACACCGCTCCAACTGCCTCCAGCGCTCCCCACCGCTTCCGCCCACGCAAGAGAACATCTTCACCGCGCGCAACTGACGCTTCCGAACGGCGCGGGTGGCCCCTTCCAACGGCGGCTTTGGCTCCTCGGTCGTCTTCGAAACAAACCTCCTTTCCGGGCTCTCTCGAGCGCCAAAGCTTCTACTCTCGCGCCGTCTGGGTGTAGAGCATATCCAGAGGGGGGCAGGAGCCGCGCGGAGCGAGGGCGGCGCTGTGAAGGCGCCAAGCGGCCGACTAAGCAAGGGAGATGGCATTTATTGGTTCTGGGCGTCAGAAGAGTAATGCTTCGTATTTATGCGGGGAATAGGGGTCGGAGCTCTCCAATGGAACCTGTGAAAGATATCTCACGACCTCTTCCACGAATTTCAGTTTGCTCCTCACCGCGACTATGGTCCAATGAAGCACATGAGAATCATTTTTAAAAAAGGTGCAATCTGAAGAATGATTGGACAATTTGTGACCAATGATGCATCGCGTGGGAAGCGGGATGATCAGGATTCCCGA
>JAAMXY010001610.1:0-10092 GCA_019677205.1 Pinguiococcus pyrenoidosus
CAGCTGGAGCGGAGGGCAGGAGACCCAGCGCGGTCTTGTCAAAGGCAAATCCGAATTGCACGTCCTCGTCGTTGTGGATGTGGATCGTCTCCACTGCCACCGTGCCGCGCATGAGCTTGTTGAAGTACACGCGAGAGGTGGAGAAGCGCACGTGTGGTTCGGCCACCTGGCCGACGAAGAGAAAGAGCTCCGAGATGCCATGCGACGGAATCCGGAAGCGATAGAACGCCTCCGCAACGCCGACCTCGTCGGGCGTGTACTCGAATGCCATCTCCCCGCGAGCGCCACTCACGAGAGAGCCCTTGGCTGTCAAGCAGCGCCAGGACGGGCACACTTCGCCTAGCTGCTCCCACTGGAACTCGTAGCCCTCTCCCGTCGGATTCACCACTCCAAAGCGTCTTGGGTTTCGCATGCGCGTGCCGCGACTCTCCACCTCCACGACCTTGACGGAGCCGGCTTCGATGGGGCCCAGCTGTCCCATCTCGTTCTTCAGGTTGGGATTCCTCCTCTGGAGATACTCGGAAGCGTCGGGGAGGTCAAAATGGCAGATGGGACGAAGAGCCCGGCCCCGGACCTGGACTGCCAAAGGCGCAAGATCCGTGGTCTCCGCGCCGGCGCCAAGCGTTGCATGCATCTTGTAGGAGAAGCTCCCAACATCGCGCGGAAGAAATCGGACCTCAAACTCCTGCGACTCCTTCCCGCAGATGACGCCGGAAATCGGAGAGACGGTGAATGGAGCAGGTCCATCGCGGAAGGTGGATAGGCTTTCCGAGGTGAACTTCCAGCTGAACGGCAGACGAGTCGACGACGTGTTCTTCACCGTCAAGTGGGTCACGCGACTCTGAAACATGAAGGTGTCCCGGAAGGGGATGACATCCGTCAAGCACTCATAGCCAGCGACGTCGGCGTTGCCGACAAGCTTAATGGCGAGGAAGCGCTCGCTGCGATCGCCATCGGGAACGTTTTCGACCTCGTAGGTCGGTTCGGGGATGACGACCTTCACCATCTGGACGCCGTCGATCACGTCTGCCTTCTGAAGCCTCGGTGCACGGGGTTCTGGCGCCGGGGCGCCTTTCTTTCCTTTCCCCTTCGGCTTTGACGATGCTGGGGGCTCCTCGGGGGCGTCTAGCAGCGCGAGCTCCTCCTCGGAAGCCGGCCGCACCTCGCACATGCTCTCATCCCAGTTGATCTCGGACTCCGTGGACGTGTATCTGATGCGCTCCAGCTTGAGTTGCACGTGCATGGCACCTTCGCCTGAGAAGTGCAAGACTTTGCCGCGCTGAATGCGGAACTTGCCGAGAACCTCCTTGGTCTGGCCCGGCTGGAGGTGGCCAACGGCAGGGGAAAAGGAGAACACGTCGGCCGGGGCATCACCCAGATCCCAGGAAAAGCGCACGGGGACTCTTCCGGTCGATCGCAGCGTGAATCGGACTTCCTTGAAGAGCTCCCCTGCCCTTGCCCCCTCTGCCTCGTCCGACGACGAGGTGCCCGACGGCACCGTGATTTCCCCGAAGTCGATGATTTCCCCCGAGCAGTCCGCGTCGCCGGGAAGGTTCTCCAGCGTCACGTCGCATCGATAGGCCTCTCCGGTGAAGCCAAAGATCTGTCTCTCATACGCGTTGTGCATCACGGTCATCACGATTCGGGCGGCGAGGCGCTCCCCCACAACTTCCTCTGCGTTGGGGTGGTCCTGAGGCGAGAAGATCGCGGAGACGGCTTGGCTCTCGCCGGGCGCGAGGGTCACGCTGTGGCCGGCAAGAGCGAAACCATACGGATTCGGATTCGGATTCGGCACTTCCTTGTCCCAGTTGAATAGACACGTCGAGGGAATCGAGCCATCGTTCCGCAGCATGACGCTCAGCTCGCGGCTCTTGCCGATGAGAACGCGCTTGAAGTCGAGCGACAGGCTTCCATCCTCTGCGCGAGGCAGGGGGCTATCCACGGTGACGCAGGGCAGAAGTCCTTTGCCCACGAGGCCAAACTTCAGCAGACCGGTTTCGTCGTCTTGGGCGTCGGCGACCTTCGCGTTGAAGCTCGCACGATAAGGCCGCATCTCCGTGGGGTTGAAGTACACGCTCGCGTAGGCATACTCGTGTGGTGCAATCTCCACACTTGCCGGGGTTGCCTGGAAGGCCTTCACGTCCGAGCTGCCGTCCGTGCCGTTTCCCTCAGCTACAACGCCGATGTCCACACGTGCCATGATCTTCGTCGGATTCATGAGCTTGATGCGCTCGCACACACCGCGGGGGTTCGGGTTAGAGCCGCAGACGATGTCCCCGAAGCTCAGGACGCCTTCATCTTCAGCAAAGCAGGCGGCATTGACCGTCTTCCTTCGGGCCGCAGCCAAGTCCGTCACGACACCTTGCTCCTCAAAGATTGACGTCCAGCTCGTGGTCGCGAGTTCGGGATAGCAGCTCTCTCCCAGCAGTTCGTACGAAGAGGCTGCCTGCGTGACCGGCATGGCTGGGTCGGCTCCGCTGATCTGGATCTTCATCTGCTCCTTGAAGATCATCTTGCCGGAGGGGCTAAAGACGATCTCGATGTATGCGGTTTCGCCTGGCTGGAGCGTTCCGCCCCCGGGAGAGACCGTGAACTGCCCGATCGTATTCTCTTCCGACGGCGGGGCGACGACCTTGACGACGTACTCCTCCTTTGCATCCGCTACCTTGCCACCGTTTGCCGTCCACTTCGCCTTGGCCTGCTCGCGCTGCTCTTCCGACAAGATCGCGAGTGGGGTGGAGGCCAGCACAGCATCCTGCAGGACCTCTGGCGCCTCCTGCGCCGACAGGCCAAATGCAACCTCGAAAGGGGAAGTGTTCTTGAGCTCAACTCGACGGCGGCGGCTCTTGGCGTCAAACTTCAATGCGCCAAAGTTCAGGCCCCTTCCCGGCTGGAGGCGGAAGGTCGACCAGACGGCCTCGCCATTGACATTCACCGTAAAGTCCTCGACCGCCTCCCCCGTCAAGGGCTCCGAAATGACGCAACGCAGATCCCGATTCTCAACGAGATGTATCTCCTCCGTCGAGCAAAGGGTCGCCAGAACCGTTACGCTCCCTCCCGGTGCAATGGATCCGCCGGTCGGATCAACGCTGAGGCACTTCGACAGCACCTTGCCCCGCGAGCTGAATTGGAAGCCGATCTCGTACTTGCCTCGATTCCAGAGCTGGAACGCCCTCGGCAACGTATCGCCGACGCGGATTTGCCCAAAGTCCACGGTGCCAGCGCTCTGCCGCCGGCGGCCGTGGGGTGTCTGGGCAGCAGCAGCCTTGCGTTCGGCTTCTTCCTCCTCCGTCTCGAAGGCCACCGCCTTGATGCGGTACGCCTCGGCGTTCAGCTTTATGGTAGAGCGGAAGACCCGCTTTGGGTCGCCGCCATGGACCGGATAGAAGGCCGCCTCGTTCAGAGCTTGATCCTCCTCCTCGTCGTCGACAGACTCCCTCAGCTCGTCGAAGAATTCCCTGTACTTCTCCTCCATGCCCTCCGGAGCCTCGCGTGTCGTCGTGGCCAGGCCTCCCTCGACGTCCGAGTAGACCAGGTCGATGCTCTCCTCAAAGACGCTCTCCACAATCGACGTGAAGCGGATGCTGATCTCGGTGTCCCCCTTCACGGGAAGCACCCCTTGGACAGGCCAAATGCGAAACTCCCTCAGGCCCAAAAACTTGGAAATGTCGAGTCGGAACGCGACTGCCACGTCGCTTGTGTTGTGGAGGCTGAACGTCTTGATGTAAGACCGCGATAGCAGCTGGCGCCCAAAGTCGATGAGTGGCTCCACTGGCTTGGTCTCCCCAGCGGCGTCGACCGAGGAGTCTTCGTCGACTATGGGCTGCGTCGGCCAAGGTCCTTCCAGCTGAATCGTTGGCGTGGCTCCCTTGCACGACAACTGGAACTCGATGGCGTCGGGATTGTCGGCGATGGTCGCTCTCATGATCCATTGATACCCTTCATCTTCCTTGGGGAAGGCCCAGAGCCGGACTTCCTTCGTCTCGCCGACGGGCAGCTCGAATTGCGACTCGTCATAGTGGAAAGGGCACTCCACTACAGGCACTTCTTCCTCTGGCTCTTCCTCCTTCGCTTGCTTCCTCGAGCCTTTGGCTGGAGCGGCCGGCTCCTCCTCCTGGGGCTGCGAGTCAACAGGCTTCTCGCGGTCTGGCACCTCGATCGGTACCAATTCCAAGCTCACTTGCGCCGGGAAGGGCCCGCTGTTTGACATTCGCAGAACCTCGCTGTTGGTGTCTTCGACCGTGATGGCATGTGTACGTCTGCGCCTGCGAGGAAGCTCGCCGTGCTGCCCGACCTGCGACTGACGCGGATCAGTCTCTTCGTTGCCAGCGGCGCTCGCCTGTGGCATCTCCTTGTAGGATAGCAGCGGGCCAAAGTCATAGCAGCGCGTGCTGGAGATGTACCGCTTTCCGTAGGTCACCGGTGCCTTGGAGGACCTCGAGTGCATCATGAAGACGTTGCGAGGATCCGAGTGAATCGACGGGACGGCGCAGTACCCTTCGCAGGACAGGACGAGCTCACGAGTACCATTCACAATCCCAAACGCCATTTCACAGTTGAGCTTGCAGGTCTCGTCGCTCCGGAAGCGCACGTAGAAAGAGACTGCTCCCTCGGCTGGAACAAGCCATCGAAACGGCCCCTTTGACATCTGCGGATCGTCTGTTTGCTCGCCTTCCGCGTCCTCGTCTTGCGGAGGCTGCTCCTGGCTTTCGGGCGCTCCGGTGTCAGCTTCGGCGCTTGCCTCCGCGTCCGTCACCTTCTCAGGCTCTTGCATTGCCGCGATGGCGGCCTCTCCTTCGTCCTCTCGAAGAATCTGGAAGAGAGAGATGGGATTCCTCTTCACTCGAGCAGTCGGCTTCTTGTACAACTGGTAGAGGCGATCCGCTGGGACGCGCATGGTTTCACGAGACGGGAAGCTGTCCAAGCTGGGCCGAAGGAGGCCGAGCACGGAGGCAAAGGTATCATCTGCCGCCTCTTCAATGGCTGGAGCAACCACGACGACCGGCCCTGGCGTCTCCGCCTTTGCCTCTTCCTCCGCATCGGTAGCGGGGAGACCTTCCGAGGGTTGGCTCTTGGGAGAGGCTGACGCCTCCGCAAGAGATGGCTTGTCTTGCGTCGCATCGTCTCCGCTCTCCTCGACGCTTTCACCTGGAGCTGAAGGCTTCGTCTCTTCGAAGCGCCGCCGGACGGCTTCCACTGCAGCTCGATAGCTATCGTAGGACGCCATCCCCGACCCATCCCGCTTTGGTGGATCAATGGGCGGCTCCTCGCCCGCCTCGCTCGCTTCCTCGTCACCGGGCTTCCTGTGGAGAATGCCTTCTGTGGGATGCCAGACCTGCAGGACTGCCGCTTTCAGCCGATGGGCCTGCGCCGTAAGCTTCTCTTCACAGTGCTTCTTCGCCGCGTGATACGCCTCTCGCTCAGAGTCGTCGAGCAAGTCCAAGTCGGTGTTGTCAAGCTCGATGAAGGCTGCAACCGGCAGGAGCCTCTCGTGTGGCGGTAGATCGGCGAGGGCGTCCGAGCTGTCGCTGTTTGCCATCTCTTCGTGAAGCGGCTTCGATCTGTTCACCTCTTCTGGCCTCGCATCTTCCGCCGTGCCGTCGCTCTGCCCCTGGCCCTCATCTCCGGGATTTCGCTGGGTGTCGCTGGCTTCCACGCCGTCGTCGTCCCCGTCGCCGTCAGGTTGCTTCAGCGGGAAGCCATCCGCGTCGACCTCGAGAATCGCGCGAGACGTCTCGTAGAGACGCTGCATACGGGCGGCGAAAGCGTCCTCCTCAATGTCCAGCACGACCAGCTGGGCATTGGGCAGAGCCTTGCCAATCCCAGTGGCGGCGTCTTCGGGAGAACAAGCGGCGCCGGTGGTGCTGAGGCCGTCAATGATAAGGCCACACCCAGCATCTGAGTGCTTCGCCCGCCAAGACACCAGCGTCGATACGAGCTCGGCGGAGAGCGGCGTCGGCTCCAACAGCTCTTGAAGCCTGGCAGCTGCTGGTCCGATCTCCGGTTCCACGTCCTTCTTCGACTTCTTGGGCTTGGATGCGGCCTTCTCTTCCTCCTCGGCAGCGGCTGCAGCTCTCGCCTCTTCGACTTCCTTGTCGAAGAGCTTCTGTTCGTGCTTTGTCCGGCGACCCAGCACTGCCCGCGCACGCAATCCAAGCGGGGAGGCCTCCGAGGCCGCCTCCTCGAGGATGAGATCCAGGTTGGTGTACACAAAGCCGTCTCCCAGCTTCTCCACCAGTCGCTGGGCCAGTAGGCTGCAGCCGGAGATTGGCGGTCCAAAGAAGACGAAGTCGATGGCTCGGCCGTCGTCGCGTGGCTCGCGCTCGCGATCCCAAGTCTCCAGGGGCGGGCGGAGCCCTTCGTACTGACTTCGATGGAGCGTGCGAAAATGCGTGTTTCTCACATGATCGGGCAGGCCTTGGCCAGCGAGACGAAGCGGCAGTCTCGTGAGGCCTTCGGCGTCGTACGTGGCACCCCTCACGAGCACCTCTTCTTCGTGCTTGTACTCGTCGTCAAAGTCCACGGAGAAGACCTCGACGTCCTCCTTCCCCTTGTTGATCAGCGTCACCTTCTCGTAGGTCACTTGACCAGGCAGCACAGGACCCAGCTGGAGCTTCGGGGTATCGAAGCGCACAGCGTTGGTGTAGCCGTCTCCCAAGAAGGTGACGTTACGCGTTCTCGCCACGGTCAGGATCTTCAGCGGCATCTTGACATTGTAGGAGCGCACCTCGCCAGGCATGAACTCGACAGCAACCACCGCCTTGCCGTCGGCTTGCAGCGTGCCAGACGACGGCGTCATGTGGAAGTACGGAACGTCCTTCTGGCTCCCGATGGGCAGCTTGAACTCCCAGTCGGCGGATACGGGTGAAATGTTGTGGAGCAACAGGCACTTGACCGCCGAGCGGCCGAGGCGCACGGGACCGAACGACAGGGACTCCTTGCTGACCTTGATTCGAGGCAGCGTCACATTGGCGCGCAGCACCACCTCCACGTCGGGCCCGGTCTTGAGCTTCACGGCTAGGGCAACCTGGTTCTCTCCGAGCGGAGTCAGCTTGTTCGCGTAGAAAGTTACGTCGAAGGTGACGGAGCCATGCTCAGGGAGGCGAGCCACCTTGAGCGGGTCGATGCTGAAGCCTGAATGCTTCAGTACCTTCTTGTCGAACGCCCAGCTCAGCTGTCCCAGCCGCGAACTGTTTGTCACGGAGAAGCTCTTCATTTTCGTCTGTCCCTGAACGACGTTGCCGAAGTCTAGCACATAGGTGGCGACGGTGAACTCGGGAGGATTGATCTGCCTGGGCCTTGACGTCGGTCGAGCGGATTCCTCCTTCGCTCCGTCGATGACGATGCTGCCGGCCTTCTCCAACAGGAACTGAGTGTAGACCAGTCGATTCGCCTCCATCTCCACTTCCGTAGGTACATGAGGCTGGCTTGCTTGTTTGACTTGGTTGCGCCCCGTAATCGCCGTAAGTTGGGTGATCGCTTTGGACCTCGCCAAACTCGAAGCAAGGCTGATAGCCGCACTCTGCGCCGTACTGCGCGCGAGGCTCGCCGCAGCGGAGCTTCCGGACTGAGACGGCGTCCTTCTGTCGCTAAAGCCATTCGGGTCTGCGGAATCCAGTCGCAGCGTCTGGGTCATCGGCACTCGAAGCGTCGACGCCTGCGGTGGATGGGGAAGCCCATCCCCGCTCGGAGGCATCGCCGCTTCGTCAGGGTTGATCAGATTCTCCATCGCCGTGTCGAGCACCTCCTGCCAAGAGGGATCGGCTTCTCCAGGATACACCGTCGGAGTGCTGCTCTCCGTGCGGTCGGGGGCGGTTTCCTTCTGTTCCTCTTCACCAGCTTCCGCGTCCAGCTCGTGCTCGTCTTCTTCTTCGTCGTCGAAGACTCGACTCCTCGACGGTGGCAGAGCGCGGCCCCATGGACTGACTCGCGGATCGCGCGGCAGAGACACCACCGCGGAGGAGAAGATGCCGTTCACGTACACCTTCAGCTCCACCGGATCGAAGTGCGCCACCTCAAGCCGCAGGCGACGACAGATCGGGGCCGGCAGTCCCGGGAGCACCCTCACAGAGATGCGCTGCCGATCGTTGGCAAAGACCTTCCCCGTGGATGGTGACACGTCGATGAAGGCGCCAGCTTTCTGCCGGTTGGCCGCGCCCTCCTCGTCGTCGTCCGGCAGGATCTTGATCTGGAAGGGGAAGGGCACGCGGCCGGTGTTGTGGATGTAGAAGTCCCTGTCCTCCACGCTGGCGAAGAAGATGCTGCCGAAGTCCAGGAACGCCCTGTCTAAGCGGAAGCCGATGATGGATGCCTCTCCCAGTAGATTCACTTCATAGTCTGGGCCTCCATCGACCTCGGCGATAGCGGTGGCCTTGAACTTCCGATTGGCGTGGCCGTAGAAGACAAACTCGACATCCTCGGACTCCCCAGGGCCCAGCGTTGACCGCAGCGGAACAATGTCGAAGACTTGATTCACGGGCACGTGCGGCTTCCTCGATGATCCCGCCGACTCGCCGTCGTCCAGAAAGGACCATTGGAAGCTAGTCTGCACGGTCGAGTTGTTCGTCGCCCTTACGAGCATCGTCTTCGTGGTGTCGTTGAGGACGCAGCCGAAGTGGATCGTCTGAAACGCGAAGTCGATGTTCGGGAAGTTGACGCGCCCGATCAGAGGGATCGCCTCCTTGTACGGATGGTTCCGGAAGGACACCTGTAGCTTGCTCTCCACCGTATGCGACGCGCGGTCGCCGCGGTAGCCGGGGTCAAACTCGATGCTCATCTCCCTCTCTTCATCGGGCAGGAGGGTGTACTCCAAGCCGGGCACGGAGAAAGGCGAGTTGCACCGCAGAACGAAGTCGAGAGGCAGCGCGGTGACGTTCGTCAGGGTGAAGGCCTGCTCCTGCACGTGGATGTCCACGCCCGGCTGATAGGTGTAGTCGAACTGGAATTCGGACTTGCTTGGCCGCACCAGCGGATTGATGAAGTCTGCGGACACTTCCGTCTGGAAGATCTGCTTGATCGCCTTCTCCTTGCCTATCTTGGCTTCGCAGATCAGCAGCTCCTTCAAGTTCCCAACGGCGCTGCTCTGGCCCTGGAAGACGAAGGTGATGGCCGTTCGGGGCCGAAGCTCGATCTGCTCGGGGGAGACGGTGAAGACCGGAGGCGGCGTCTCGGTGTCCTTCGGTGTCGGCTTTTGTCCTTCCTTCTGCATCCTCTTCACCTTCATGGACGTCGTGAGCTCGGCGTCGCGATGCGTTTGGTTGACCCATTTGAGAGATTGGATCCGCCGACCTCGGTTCTCCAGGGTCATGGATCTTTCGAACGACTGGGCCGTCAACTGGGATCCGAAGTCAATAACCTTGATGTCCTCTCCACACCAGATCGTCGTGCCGGTGCCCCGGGCCGTCAACGGAACCTTCAGGGTGTCCCCATTCTTGACAACAATATGAAGCTCATCTCGGTGGGCAATCGTATCGTCAAGGTTCGCAATGACCTCCAGCTCCAGGGACTCTCGAGGGCCCATGACTCCTTCCCGAACATTCACACAGAACCTCGAGCGTGTCGACCGGATGTAGGTCTTGAAGGGCGCCTGGATGGGGCTTTCGTTTCGCAGCGTCAGCGTTCTCGACACGTCCTTCAAGCAGGACGTGGGTCCCCAATCAATGGCGTCGGCGCCAAGCGCCACCGCAGGCCCGATGCATTTGGCGATGAGGGTTCCCGTCAGCGGCGGCTCTACGCTGCCAGCGATCGTGATCGAGAAAGGCAGCCGGAAGACACCGAGGCGCTGGCATGTCAGGCGGACGGCGATCTCCACAGTCTCGCCCGCCGGGATGGCGCCCTTGGGTTCCAGAGCCTCGTAGATGCCGATGGAGACGTTGGACGGATCTTCCGGCTGGACCTCGTACTCGGCGTCCAGGTCGGAGTCTGTGTTTGCGAGCACGACTCTCGCCTCGTAGGGGAAACGGAGAAAGCAGTCCCCGTAGGAAACCTCCTTCACGAGAAGCTTGACGGAAGGCACCTTGCACTCTGCCCGCAGGGGCAGGGTCGCCACGTCGTCTCCCACGCCGGCGATGCTCATGTTCAGCGTGTAGTCAT